>JAQSCN010000058.1:0-50000 GCA_029379335.1 Thymus mandschuricus
CCAATTTTCAGAGAGAATTTCATATTTCGAACACACCATATTGTTACCCATCATATGAGGGTCAAAACGCCGCGAGAACCGTTCGAAACGGACGAGCAACGAACGAGATATGGGAGGACGAATCGTCGAAACTGATCAGCGGTGCAAAAATTTCAGAGAGAATTTCATATTTTGAACACACCAAATTGTTACCCATCATATGAGGGTCAAAACGCCGTGAGAACCATTCGAAACGGTCGAGCAACGAACGAGATATGGGAGGACGAAGCATCGAAACTGATCAGCGGTGCAAAAATAGCGCGCCAATTTTCGGAGAGAATTTCATATTTCGAACACACCATATTGTTACCCATCATATGAGGGTCAAAACGCCGCGAGAACCGTTCGAAACGGTCGAGCAACGAACGAGATATGGGAGTACGAAGCATCGAAACTGATCAGCGGTGCAAAAATAGCGCGCCAATTTTCAGAGAGAATTTCATATTTTGAACACACCATATTGTTACCCATTTCATATTTCGAACACACCATATTGTTACCCATCATCATATGAGGGTCAAAACGTCGCGAGAACCGTTCGAAACGGTAGAGCAACGAACGAGATATGGGAGGACGAAGCATCGAAACTGATCAGCGGTGCAAAAATAGCGCGCCAATTTTCAGAGAGAATTTCATATTTCGAACACACCATATTGTTACCCATCATATGAGGGTCAAAACGTCGCGAGAACCGTTCGAAACGGTCGAGCAACGAACGAGGTATGGGAGGACGAAGCGTCGAAACTGATCAGCGGTGCAAAAATAGCGCGCCAATTTTCAGAGAGAATTTCATATTTCGAACACACCATATTGTTACCCATCATCTGAGGGTTAAAACGCCGCGAGACCGTTCGAAACGGTCGAGCAATGAACGAGATATGGGAGGACGAAGCATCGAAACTGTTCAGCGGTGCAAAAATAGCGCGCCAATTTTCAGAGAGAATTTCATATTTCGAACACACCATATTGTTATCCATCATATGAGGGTCAAAACGCCGTGAGAACCGTTCGAAACGCTCGAGCAACGAACGAGATATGGGAGGACGAAGAATCGAAACTGATCAGCGGTGCAAAAATAGCGCGCCAATTTTCAGAGAGAATTTCATATTTCGAAAACACCATATTGTTACCCATCATATGAGGGGCAAAACGCCGCGAGAACCGTTCGAAACGGTCGAGGAACGAACGAGATATGGGAGGATGAAGCATCGAAACTGATCAGCGGTGCAAAAATAGCGCGCCAATTTTCAGAGAGAATTTCATATTTCGAACACACCATATTGTTACCCATCACATGAGGGTCAAAACGCCGCGAGAACCGTTCGAAACGGTCGAGCAACGAACGAGATATGGGAGGACGAAGCATCGAAACTGATCAGCGGTGCAAAAATAGCGCCCCAATTTTCAGAGGGAATACAATATTTTGAACACACCATATTGTTACCCATCATATGAGGGTACAAACGCCGCGAAAACCGTTCGAAACGGTCGAGCAACGAACGAGATATGGGAGGACGAAGCATCGAAACTGATCAACGGTGCAAAAATAGCGCACCAATTTTCAGAGAGAATTTCATATTTCGAACACACCATATTGTTACCCATCATATGAGGGTCAAAACTCCGCGAGAACCGTTCGAAACGGTCAAGCAACGAACGAGATATGGGAGGACGAAGCATCGAAACAGATCAGCGGTGCAAAAATAGCGCGCCAATTTCAGAGAGAATTTCATATTTCGAACACACCATATTGTTACCCATCACATGAGGGTCAAAACGCCACGAGAACCGTTCGACACGGTCGAGCAGCGAACGATATATGGGAGGACGAAGCATCGAAACTGATCAGCGGTGCAAAAATAGCGCGCCAATTTTCAGAGAGAATTTCATATTTTGAACACACCATATTGTTACCCATCATATGAGGGTCAAAACTCCGCGAGAACCGTTCGAAACGGTCGAGCAGCGAACGAGATATGGGAGGACGAAGCATCGAAACTGATCAGCGGTGCAAAAATAGCGCACCAATTTTCAGAGGGAATTTCATATTTCGAACACACCATATTGTTACCCATCATATGAGGGTCAAAATTCAGTGAGAACCGTTCGAAACGGTCGAGCAACGAACGAGATATGGGAGGACGAAGCATCGAAACTGATCTGCGGTGCAAAAATAGCGCGCCAATTTTCAGAGAGAATTTCATATTTCGAACACACCATATTGTTACCCATCATATGAGGGTCAAAACGCCGCGAGAACCGTTCGAAACGGTCGAGCAACGAACGATATATGGGAGGACGAAGCATCGAAACTGATCAGCGGTGCAAAAATAGCGCGCCAATTTTCAGAGAGAATTTCATATTTCGAACACACCATATTGTTACCCATCATATGAGGGTCAAAACGCCGCGAGAACCGTTCGAAACGGTCGAGCAACGAACGAGATATGGGAGGACGAAGCATCGAAACTGATCAGCGGTGCAAAAATAGCGCCCCAATTTTCAGAGGGAATACAATATTTTGAACACACCATATTGTTACCCATCATATGAGGGTACAAACGCCGCGAGAACCGTTCGAAACGGTCGAGCAACGAACGAGATATGGGAGGACGAAGCATCGAAACTGATCAACGGTGCAAAAATAGCGCACCAATTTTCAGAGAGAATTTCATATTTCGAACACACCATATTGTTACCCATCATATGAGGGTCAAAACTCCGCGAGAACCGTTCGAAACGGTCGAGCAACGAACGAGATATGGGAGGACGAAGCATCGAAACAGATCAGCGGTGCAAAAATAGCGCGCCAATTTCAGAGAGAATTTCATATTTCGAACACACCATATTGTTACCCATCACATGAGGGTCAAAACGCCGCGAGAACCGTTCGACACGGTCGAGCAGCGAACGATATATGGGAGGACGAAGCATCGAAACTGATCAGCGGTGCAAAAATAGCGCGCCAATTTTCAGAGAGAATTTCATATTTTGAACACACCATATTGTTACCCATCATATGAGGGTCAAAACTCCGCGAGAACCGTTCGAAACGGTCGAGCAGCGAACGAGATATGGGAGGACGAAGCATCGAAACTGATCAGCGGTGCAAAAATAGCGCACCAATTTTCAGAGGGAATTTCATATTTCGAACACACCATATTGTTACCCATCATATGAGGGTCAAAATTCAGTGAGAACCGTTCGAAACGGTCGAGCAACGAACGAGATATGGGAGGACGAAGCATCGAAACTGATCTGCGGTGCAAAAATAGCGCGCCAATTTTCAGAGAGAATTTCATATTTCGAACACACCATATTGTTACCCATCATATGAGGGTCAAAACGCCGCGAGAACCGTTCGAAACGGTCGAGCAACGAACGATATATGGGAGGACGAAGCATCGAAACTGATCAGCGGTGCAAAAATAGCGCGCCAATTTTCAGAGAGAATTTCATATTTCGAACACACCATATTGTTACCCATCATATGAGGGTCAAAACGCCGCGAGAACCGTTCGAAACGGTCGAGCAACGAACGATATATGGGAGGACGAAGCATCGAAACTGATCAGCGGTGCAAAAATAGCGCGCCAATTTTCAGAGAGAATTTCATATTTCGAACACACCATATTGTTACCCATCATATGAGGATCAAAACGCCGCGAGAACCGTTCGAAACGGTCGAGCAACGAACGAGATATGGGAGGACGAAGCATCGAAACTGATCTGCGGTGCAAAAATAGCGCGCCAATTTTCAGAGAGAATTTCATATTTCGAACACACCATATTGTTACCCATCATATGAGGGTCAAAACGCCGCGAGAACCGTTCGAAACGGACGAGCAACGAACGAGATATGGGAGGACGAATCGTCGAAACTGATCAGCGGTGCAAAAATTTCAGAGAGAATTTCATATTTTGAACACACCAAATTGTTACCCATCATATGAGGGTCAAAACGCCGCGAGAACCATTCGAAACGGTCGAGCAACGAACGAGATATGGGAGGACGAAGCATCGAAACTGATCAGCGGTGCAAAAATAGCGCGCCAATTTTCGGAGAGAATTTCATATTTCGAACACACCATATTGTTACCCATCATATGAGGGTCAAAACGCCGCGAGAACCGTTCGAAACGGTCGAGCAACGAACGAGATATGGGAGTACGAAGCATCGAAACTGATCAGCGGTGCAAAAATAGCGCGCCAATTTTCAGAGAGAATTTCATATTTTGAACACACCATATTGTTACCCATTTCATATTTCGAACACACCATATTGTTACCCATCATCATATGAGGGTCAAAACGTCGCGAGAACCGTTCGAAACGGTAGAGCAACGAACGAGATATGGGAGGACGAAGCATCGAAACTGATCAGCGGTGCAAAAATAGCGCGCCAATTTTCAGAGAGAATTTCATATTTCGAACACACCATATTGTTACCCATCATATGAGGGTCAAAACGTCGCGAGAACCGTTCGAAACGGTCGAGCAACGAACGAGGTATGGGAGGACGAAGCGTCGAAACTGATCAGCGGTGCAAAAATAGCGCGCCAATTTTCAGAGAGAATTTCATATTTCGAACACACCATATTGTTACCCATCATCTGAGGGTTAAAACGCCGCGAGACCGTTCGAAACGGTCGAGCAATGAACGAGATATGGGAGGACGAAGCATCGAAACTGTTCAGCGGTGCAAAAATAGCGCGCCAATTTTCAGAGAGAATTTCATATTTCGAACACACCATATTGTTATCCATCATATGAGGGTCAAAACGCCGTGAGAACCGTTCGAAACGCTCGAGCAACGAACGAGATATGGGAGGACGAAGAATCGAAACTGATCAGCGGTGCAAAAATAGCGCGCCAATTTTCAGAGAGAATTTCATATTTCGAAAACACCATATTGTTACCCATCATATGAGGGGCAAAACGCCGCGAGAACCGTTCGAAACGGTCGAGGAACGAACGAGATATGGGAGGATGAAGCATCGAAACTGATCAGCGGTGCAAAAATAGCGCGCCAATTTTCAGAGAGAATTTCATATTTCGAACACACCATATTGTTACCCATCACATGAGGGTCAAAACGCCGCGAGAACCGTTCGAAACGGTCGAGCAACGAACGAGATATGGGAGGACGAATCATCGAAACTGATCAGCGGTGCAAAAATAGCGCCCCAATTTTCAGAGGGAATACAATATTTTGAACACACCATATTGTTACCCATCATATGAGGGTACAAACGCCGCGAAAACCGTTCGAAACGGTCGAGCAACGAACGAGATATGGGAGGACGAAGCATCGAAACTGATCAACGGTGCAAAAATAGCGCACCAATTTTCAGAGAGAATTTCATATTTCGAACACACCATATTGTTACCCATCATATGAGGGTCAAAACTCCGCGAGAACCGTTCGAAACGGTCGAGCAACGAACGAGATATGGGAGGACGAAGCATCGAAACAGATCAGCGGTGCAAAAATAGCGCGCCAATTTCAGAGAGAATTTCATATTTCGAACACACCATATTGTTACCCATCACATGAGGGTCAAAACGCCGTGAGAACCGTTCGACACGGTCGAGCAGCGAACGATATATGGGAGGACGAAGCATCGAAACTGATCAGCGGTGCAAAAATAGCGCGCCAATTTTCAGAGAGAATTTCATATTTTGAACACACCATATTGTTACCCATCATATGAGGGTCAAAACTCCGCGAGAACCGTTCGAAACGGTCGAGCAGCGAACGAGATATGGGAGGACGAAGCATCGAAACTGATCAGCGGTGCAAAAATAGCGCACCAATTTTCAGAGGGAATTTCATATTTCGAACACACCATATTGTTACCCATCATATGAGGGTCAAAATTCAGTGAGAACCGTTCGAAACGGTCGAGCAACGAACGAGATATGGGAGGACGAAGCATCGAAACTGATCTGCGGTGCAAAAATAGCGCGCCAATTTTCAGAGAGAATTTCATATTTCGAACACACCATATTGTTACCCATCATATGAGGGTCAAAACGCCGCGAGAACCGTTCGAAACGGTCGAGCAACGAACGATATATGGGAGGACGAAGCATCGAAACTGATCAGCGGTGCAAAAATAGCGCGCCAATTTTCAGAGAGAATTTCATATTTCGAACACACCATATTGTTACCCATCATATGAGGGTCAAAACGCCGCGAGAACCGTTCGAAACGGTCGAGCAACGAACGATATATGGGAGGACGAAGCATCGAAACTGATCAGCGGTGCAAAAATAGCGCGCCAATTTTCAGAGAGAATTTCATATTTTGAACACACCATATTGTTACCCATCATATGAGGATCAAAACGCCGCGAGAACCGTTCGAAACGGTCGAGCAACGAACGAGATATGGGAGGACGAAGCATCGAAACTGATCTGCGGTGCAAAAATAGCGCGCCAATTTTCAGAGAGAATTTCATATTTCGAACACACCATATTGTTACCCATCATATGAGGGTCAAAACGCCGCGAGAACCGTTCGAAACGGTCGAGCAACGAACGAGATATGGGAGGACGAAGCATCGAAACAGATCAGCGGTGCAAAAATAGCGCGCCAATTTTCAGAGAGAATTTCATATTTCGAACACACCATATTGTTACCCATCATATGAGGGTCAAAACGCCATAAGAACCGTTCGAAACGGTCGAGCAACGAACGAGATATGGGAGGACGAAGCATCGAAACTGATCAGCGGTGCAAAAATAGCGCGCCAATTTTCAGAGAGAATTTCATATTTCGAACGCACCATATTGTTACCCATCATATGAGGGTCAAAACGCCGTGAGAACCGTTCGAAACGGTCGAGCAACGAACGAGATATGGGAGGACGAAGCATCGAAACTGATCAGCGGTGCAAAAATAGCGCGCCAATTTTCAGAGAGAATTTCATATTTCGAACGCACCATATTGTTACCCATCATATGAGGGTCAAAACGTCGCGAGAACCGTTCGAAACGGACGAGCAACGAACGAGATATGGGAGGACGAATCGTCGAAACTGATCAGCGGTGCAAAAATTTCAGAGAGAATTTCATATTTTGAACACACCATATTGTTACCCATCATATGAGGGTCAAAACGCCGCGAGAACCGTTCGAAACGGTCGAGCAACGAACGAGATATGGGAGGACGAAGCATCGAAACTGATCAGCGGTGCAAAAATAGCGCACCAATTTTCAGAGAGAATTTCATATTTCGAACACACCATATTGTTACCCATCATATGAGGGTCAAAACGCCGCGAGAACCGTTCGAAACGGTCGAGCAACGAACGAGATATGGGAGGACGAAGCGTCGAAACTGATCAGCGGTGCAAAAATAGCGCGCCAATTTTCGGAGAGAATTTCATATTTCGAACACACCATATTGTTACCCATCATATGAGGGTCAAAACGCCGCGAGAACCGTTCGAAACGGTCGAGCAACGAACGAGATATGGGAGTACGAAGCATCGAAACTGATCAGCGGTGTAAAAATAGCGCGCCAATTTTCAGAGAGAATTTAATATTTTGAACACACCATATTGTTACCCATCATATGAGGGTCAAAACACCGCGAGAACCGTTCGAAACGGTCGAGCAACGAACGAGATATGGAAGGACGAAGCATCGAAACTGATCAGCGGTGCAAAAATAGCGCGCCAATTTTCAGAGAAAATTTCATATTTTGAACACACCATATTGTTACCCATTTCATATTTCGAACACACCATATTGTTACCCATCATCATATGAGGGTCAAAACGTCGCGAGAACCGTTCGAAACGGTAGAGCAACGAACGAGATATGGGAGGACGAAGCATCGAAACTGATCAGCGGTGCAAAAATAGCGCGCCAATTTTCAGAGAGAATTTCATATTTCGAACACACCATATTGTTACCCATCATATGAGGGTCAAAACGCCGTGAGAACCGTTCGAAACGCTCGAACAACGAACGAGATATGGGAGGACGAAGAATCGAAACTGATTAGCGGTGCAAAAATAGCGCGCCAATTTTCAGAGAGAATTTCATATTTCGAAAACACCATATTGTTACCCATCATATGAGGGGCAAAACGCCGTGAGAACCGTTCGAAACGGTCGAGCAACGAACGAGATATGGGAGGATGAAGCATCGAAACTGATCAGCGGTGCAAAAATAGCGCGCCAATTTTCAGAGAGAATTTCATATTTCGAACACACCATATTGTTACCCATCACATGAGGGTCAAAACGCCGCGAGAACCGTTCGAAACGGTCGAGCAACGAACGAGATATGGGAGGACGAAGCATCGAAACTGATCAGCGGTGCAAAAATAGCGCCCCAATTTTCAGAGAGAATTTCATATTTCGAACACACCATATTGTTACCCATCATATGAGGGTACAAACGCCGCGAGAACCGTTCGAAACGGTCGAGCAACGAACGAGATATGGGAGGACGAAGCATCGAAACTGATCAGCGGTGCTAAAATAGCGCACCAATTTTCAGAGGGAATTTCATATTTCGAACACACCATATTGTTACCCATCATATGAGGGTCAAAATTCAGTGAGAACCGTTCGAAACGGTCGAGCAACGAACGAGATATGGGAGGACGAAGCATCGAAACTGATCTGCGGTGCAAAAATAGCGCGCCAATTTTCAGAGAGAATTTCATATTTCGAACACACCATATTGTAACCCATCATATGAGGGTCAAAACGCCGCGAGAACCGTTCGAAACGGTCGAGCAACGAACGATATATAGGAGGACGAAGCATCGAAACTGATCAGCGGTGCAAAAATAGCGCGCCAATTTTCAGAGAGAATTTCATATTTCGAACACACCATATTGTTACCCATCATATGAGGGTCAAAACGCCGCGAGAACCGTTCGAAACGGTCGAGCAACGAACGATATATGGGAGGACGAAGCATCGAAACTGATCAGCGGTGCAAAAATAGCGCACCAATTTTCAGAGAGAATTTCATATTTCGAACACACCATATTGTTACCCATCATATGAGGATCAAAACGCCGCGAGAACCGTTCGAAACGGTCGAGCAACGAACGAGATATGGGAGGACGAAGCATCGAAACTGATCTGCGGTGCAAAAATAGCGCGCCAATTTTCAGAGAGAATTTCATATTTCGAACACACCATATTGTTACCCATCATATGAGGGTCAAAACGCCGCGAGAACCGTTCGAAACGGTCGAGCAACGAACGAGATATGGGAGGACGAAGCATCGAAACAGATCAGCGGTGCAAAAATAGCGCGCCAATTTTCAGAGAGAATTTCATATTTCGAACACACCATATTGTTACCCATCATATGAGGGTCAAAACGCCATAAGAACCGTTCGAAACGGTCGAGCAACGAACGAGATATGGGAGGACGAAGCATCGAAACTGATCAGCGGTGCAAAAATAGCGCGCCAATTTTCAGAGAGAATTTCATATTTCGAACGCACCATATTGTTACCCATCATATGAGGGTCAAAACGCCGTGAGAACCGTTCGAAACGGTCGAGCAACGAACGAGATATGGGAGGACGAAGCATCGAAACTGATCAGCGGTGCAAAAATAGCGCGCCAATTTTCAGAGAGAATTTCATATTTCGAACGCACCATATTGTTACCCATCATATGAGGGTCAAAACGCCGCGAGAACCGTTCGAAACGGACGAGCAACGAACGAGATATGGGAGGACGAATCGTCGAAACTGATCAGCGGTGCAAAAATTTCAGAGAGAATTTCATATTTTGAACACACCAAATTGTTACCCATCATATGAGGGTCAAAACGCCGCGAGAACCATTCGAAACGGTCGAGCAACGAACGAGATATGGGAGGACGAAGCATCGAAACTGATCAGCGGTGCAAAAATAGCGCGCCAATTTTCGGAGAGAATTTCATATTTCGAACACACCATATTGTTACCCATCATATGAGGGTCAAAACGCCGCGAGAACCGTTCGAAACGGTCGAGCAACGAACGAGATATGGGAGTACGAAGCATCGAAACTGATCAGCGGTGCAAAAATAGCGCGCCAATTTTCAGAGAGAATTTCATATTTTGAACACACCATATTGTTACCCATTTCATATTTCGAACACACCATATTGTTACCCATCATCATATGAGGGTCAAAACGTCGCGAGAACCGTTCGAAACGGTAGAGCAACGAACGAGATATGGGAGGACGAAGCATCGAAACTGATCAGCGGTGCAAAAATAGCGCGCCAATTTTCAGAGAGAATTTCATATTTCGAACACACCATATTGTTACCCATCATATGAGGGTCAAAACGTCGTGAGAACCGTTCGAAACGGTCGAGCAACGAACGAGGTATGGGAGGACGAAGCGTCGAAACTGATCAGCGGTGCAAAAATAGCGCGCCAATTTTCAGAGAGAATTTCATATTTCGAACACACCATATTGTTACCCATCATCTGAGGGTTAAAACGCCGCGAGACCGTTCGAAACGGTCGAGCAATGAACGAGATATGGGAGGACGAAGCATCGAAACTGTTCAGCGGTGCAAAAATAGCGCGCCAATTTTCAGAGAGAATTTCATATTTCGAACACACCATATTGTTATCCATCATATGAGGGTCAAAACGCCGTGAGAACCGTTCGAAACGCTCGAGCAACGAACGAGATATGGGAGGACGAAGAATCGAAACTGATCAGCGGTGCAAAAATAGCGCGCCAATTTTCAGAGAGAATTTCATATTTCGAAAACACCATATTGTTACCCATCATATGAGGGGCAAAACGCCGCGAGAACCGTTCGAAACGGTCGAGGAACGAACGAGATATGGGAGGATGAAGCATCGAAACTGATCAGCGGTGCAAAAATAGCGCGCCAATTTTCAGAGAGAATTTCATATTTCGAACACACCATATTGTTACCCATCACATGAGGGTCAAAACGCCGCGAGAACCGTTCGAAACGGTCGAGCAACGAACGAGATATGGGAGGACGAAGCATCGAAACTGATCAGCGGTGCAAAAATAGCGCCCCAATTTTCAGAGGGAATACAATATTTTGAACACACCATATTGTTACCCATCATATGAGGGTACAAACGCCGCGAGAACCGTTCGAAACGGTCGAGCAACGAACGAGATATGGGAGGACGAAGCATCGAAACTGATCAACGGTGCAAAAATAGCGCACCAATTTTCAGAGAGAATTTCATATTTCGAACACACCATATTGTTACCCATCATATGAGGGTCAAAACTCCGCGAGAACCGTTCGAAACGGTCGAGCAACGAACGAGATATGGGAGGACGAAGCATCGAAACAGATCAGCGGTGCAAAAATAGCGCGCCAATTTCAGAGAGAATTTCATATTTCGAACACACCATATTGTTACCCATCACATGAGGGTCAAAACGCCGCGAGAACCGTTCGACACGGTCGAGCAGCGAACGATATATGGGAGGACGAAGCATCGAAACTGATCAGCGGTGCAAAAATAGCGCGCCAATTTTCAGAGAGAATTTCATATTTTGAACACACCATATTGTTACCCATCATATGAGGGTCAAAACTCCGCGAGAACCGTTCGAAACGGTCGAGCAGCGAACGAGATATGGGAGGACGAAGCATCGAAACTGATCAGCGGTGCAAAAATAGCGCACCAATTTTCAGAGGGAATTTCATATTTCGAACACACCATATTGTTACCCATCATATGAGGGTCAAAATTCAGTGAGAACCGTTCGAAACGGTCGAGCAACGAACGAGATATGGGAGGACGAAGCATCGAAACTGATCTGCGGTGCAAAAATAGCGCGCCAATTTTCAGAGAGAATTTCATATTTCGAACACACCATATTGTTACCCATCATATGAGGGTCAAAACGCCGCGAGAACCGTTCGAAACGGTCGAGCAACGAACGATATATGGGAGGACGAAGCATCGAAACTGATCAGCGGTGCAAAAATAGCGCGCCAATTTTCAGAGAGAATTTCATATTTCGAACACACCATATTGTTACCCATCATATGAGGGTCAAAACGCCGCGAGAACCGTTCGAAACGGTCGAGCAACGAACGATATATGGGAGGACGAAGCATCGAAACTGATCAGCGGTGCAAAAATAGCGCGCCAATTTTCAGAGAGAATTTCATATTTCGAACACACCATATTGTTACCCATCATATGAGGATCAAAACGCCGCGAGAACCGTTCGAAACGGTCGAGCAACGAACGAGATATGGGAGGACGAAGCATCGAAACTGATTTGCGGTGCAGAAATAGCGCGCCAATTTTCAGAGAGAATTTCATATTTCGAACACACCATATTGTTACCCATCATATGAGGGTCAAAACGCCGCGAGAACCGTTCGAAACGGACGAGCAACGAACGAGATATGGGAGGACGAATCGTCGAAACTGATCAGCGGTGCAAAAATTTCAGAGAGAATTTCATATTTTGAACACACCAAATTGTTACCCATCATATGAGGGTCAAAACGCCGCGAGAACCATTCGAAACGGTCGAGCAACGAACGAGATATGGGAGGACGAATCATCGAAACTGATCAGCGGTGCAAAAATAGCGCGCCAATTTTCGGAGAGAATTTCATATTTCGAACACACCATATTGTTACCCATCATATGAGGGTCAAAACGCCGCGAGAACCGTTCGAAACGGTCGAGCAACGAACGAGATATGGGAGTACGAAGCATCGAAACTGATCAGCGGTGCAAAAATAGCGCGCCAATTTTCAGAGAGAATTTCATATTTTGAACACACCATATTGTTACCCATTTCATATTTCGAACACACCATATTGTTACCCATCATCATATGAGGGTCAAAACGTCGCGAGAACCGTTCGAAACGGTAGAGCAACGAACGAGATATGGGAGGACGAAGCATCGAAACTGATCAGCGGTGCAAAAATAGCGCGCCAATTTTCAGAGAGAATTTCATATTTCGAACACACCATATTGTTACCCATCATATGAGGGTCAAAACGTCGCGAGAACCGTTCGAAACGGTCGAGCAACGAACGAGGTATGGGAGGACGAAGCGTCGAAACTGATCAGCGGTGCAAAAATAGCGCGCCAATTTTCAGAGAGAATTTCATATTTCGAACACACCATATTGTTACCCATCATCTGAGGGTTAAAACGCCGCGAGACCGTTCGAAACGGTCGAGCAATGAACGAGATATGGGAGGACGAAGCATCGAAACTGTTCAGCGGTGCAAAAATAGCGCGCCAATTTTCAGAGAGAATTTCATATTTCGAACACACCATATTGTTATCCATCATATGAGGGTCAAAACGCCGTGAGAACCGTTCGAAACGCTCGAGCAACGAACGAGATATGGGAGGACGAAGAATCGAAACTGATCAGCGGTGCAAAAATAGCGCGCCAATTTTCAGAGAGAATTTCATATTTCGAAAACACCATATTGTTACCCATCATATGAGGGGCAAAACGCCGCGAGAACCGTTCGAAACGGTCGAGGAACGAACGAGATATGGGAGGATGAAGCATCGAAACTGATCAGCGGTGCAAAAATAGCGCGCCAATTTTCAGAGAGAATTTCATATTTCGAACACACCATATTGTTACCCATCACATGAGGGTCAAAACGCCGCGAGAACCGTTCGAAACGGTCGAGCAACGAACGAGATATGGGAGGACGAAGCATCGAAACTGATCAGCGGTGCAAAAATAGCGCCCCAATTTTCAGAGGGAATACAATATTTTGAACACACCATATTGTTACCCATCATATGAGGGTACAAACGCCGCGAGAACCGTTCGAAACGGTCGAGCAACGAACGAGATATGGGAGGACGAAGCATCGAAACTGATCAACGGTGCAAAAATAGCGCACCAATTTTCAGAGAGAATTTCATATTTCGAACACACCATATTGTTACCCATCATATGAGGGTCAAAACTCCGCGAGAACCGTTCGAAACGGTCGAGCAACGAACGAGATATGGGAGGACGAAGCATCGAAACAGATCAGCAGTGCAAAAATAGCGCGCCAATTTCAGAGAGAATTTCATATTTCGAACACACCATATTGTTACCCATCACATGAGGGTCAAAACGCCGCGAGAACCGTTCGACACGGTCGAGCAGCGAACGATATATGGGAGGACGAAGCATCGAAACTGATCAGCGGTGCAAAAATAGCGCGCCAATTTTCAGAGAGAATTTCATATTTTGAACACACCATATTGTTACCCATCATATGAGGGTCAAAACTCCGCGAGAACCGTTCGAAACGGTCGAGCAGCGAACGAGATATGGGAGGACGAAGCATCGAAACTGATCAGCGGTGCAAAAATAGCGCACCAATTTTCAGAGGGAATTTCATATTTCGAACACACCATATTGTTACCCATCATATGAGGGTCAAAATTCAGTGAGAACCGTTCGAAACGGTCGAGCAACGAACGAGATATGGGAGGACGAAGCATCGAAACTGATCTGCGGTGCAAAAATAGCGCGCCAATTTTCAGAGAGAATTTCATATTTCGAACACACCATATTGTTACCCATCATATGAGGGTCAAAACGCCGCGAGAACCGTTCGAAACGGTCGAGCAACGAACGATATATGGGAGGACGAAGCATCGAAACTGATCAGCGGTGCAAAAATAGCGCGCCAATTTTCAGAGAGAATTTCATATTTCGAACACACCATATTGTTACCCATCATATGAGGGTCAAAACGCCGCGAGAACCGTTCGAAACGGTCGAGCAACGAACGATATATGGGAGGACGAAGCATCGAAACTGATCAGCGGTGCAAAAATAGCGCGCCAATTTTCAGAGAGAATTTCATATTTTGAACACACCATATTGTTACCCATCATATGAGGATCAAAACGCCGCGAGAACCGTTCGAAACGGTCGAGCAACGAACGAGATATGGGAGGACGAAGCATCGAAACTGATCTGCGGTGCAAAAATAGCGCGCCAATTTTCAGAGAGAATTTCATATTTCGAACACACCATATTGCTACCCATCATATGAGGGTCAAAACGCCGCGAGAACCGTTCGAAACGGTCGAGCAACGAACGAGATATGGGAGGACGAAGCATCGAAACAGATCAGCGGTGCAAAAATAGCGCGCCAATTTTCAGAGAGAATTTCATATTTCGAACACACCATATTGTTACCCATCATATGAGGGTCAAAACGCCATAAGAACCGTTCGAAACGGTCGAGCAACGAACGAGATATGGGAGGACGAAGCATCGAAACTGATCAGCGGTGCAAAAATAGCGCGCCAATTTTCAGAGAGAATTTCATATTTCGAACGCACCATATTGTTACCCATCATATGAGGGTCAAAACGCCGTGAGAACCGTTCGAAACGGTCGAGCAACGAACGAGATATGGGAGGACGAAGCATCGAAACTGATCAGCGGTGCAAAAATAGCGCGCCAATTTTCAGAGAGAATTTCATATTTCGAACGCACCATATTGTTACCCATCATATGAGGGTCAAAACGTCGCGAGAACCGTTCGAAACGGACGAGCAACGAACGAGATATGGGAGGACGAATCGTCGAAACTGATCAGCGGTGCAAAAATTTCAGAGAGAATTTCATATTTTGAACACACCATATTGTTACCCATCATATGAGGGTCAAAACGCCGCGAGAACCGTTCGACACGGTCGAGCAACGAACGATATATGGGAGGACGAAGCATCGAAACTGATCAGCGGTGCAAAAATAGCGCGCCAATTTTCAGAGAGAATTTCATATTTCGAACACACCATATTGTTACCCATCATATGAGGGTCAAAACGCCGCGAGAACCGTTCGAAACGGTCGAGCAACGAACGAGATATGGGAGTACGAAGCATCGAAACTGATCAGCGGTGTAAAAATAGCGCGCCAATTTTCAGAGAGAATTTAATATTTTGAACACACCATATTGTTACCCATCATATGAGGGTCAAAACACCGCGAGAACCGTTCGAAACGGTCGAGCAACGATCGAGATATGGAAGGACGAAGCATCGAAACTGATCAGCGGTGCAAAAATAGCGCGCCAATTTTCAGAGAGAATTTCATATTTTGAACACACCATATTGTTACCCATTTCATATTTCGAACACACCATATTGTTACCCATCATCATATGAGGGTCAAAACGTCGCGAGAACCGTTCGAAACGGTAGAGCAACGAACGAGATATGGAAGGACGAAGCATCGAAACTGATCAGCGGTGCAAAAATAGCGCGCCAATTTTCAGAGAGAATTTCATATTTCGAACACACCATATTGTTACCCATCATATGAGGGTCAAAACGTCGCGAGAACCGTTCGAAACGGTCGAGCAACGAACGAGATATGGGAGGACGAAGCGTCGAAACTGATCAGCGGTGCAAAAATAGCGCGCCAATTTTCAGAGAGAATTTCATATTTCGAACACACCATATTGTTACCCATGATCTGAGGGTTAAAACGCCGCGAGACCGTTCGAAACGGTCGAGCAATGAACGAGATATGTGAGGACGAAGCATCGAAACTGTTCAGCGGTGCAAAAATAGCGCGCCAATTTTCAGAGAGAATTTCATATTTCGAACACACCATATTGTTATCCATCATATGAGGGTCAAAACGCCGTGAGAACCGTTCGAAACGCTCGAGCAACGAACGAGATATGGGAGGACGAAGAATCGAAACTGATCAGCGGTGCAAAAATAGCGCGCCAATTTTCAGAGAGAATTTCATATTTCGAAAACACCATATTGTTACCCATCATATGAGGGGCAAAACGCCGCGAGAACCGTTCGAAACGGTCGAGGAACGAACGAGATATGGGAGGATGAAGCATCGAAACTGATCAGCGGTGCAAAAATAGCGCGCCAATTTTCAGAGAGAATTTCATATTTCGAACACACCATATTGTTACCCATCACATGAGGGTCAAAACGCCGCGAGAACCGTTCGAAACGGTCGAGCAACGAACGAGATATGGGAGGACGAAGCATCGAAACTGATCAGCGGTGCAAAAATAGCGCCCCAATTTTCAGAGGGAATACAATATTTTGAACACACCATATTGTTACCCATCATATGAGGGTACAAACGCCGCGAGAACCGTTCGAAACGGTCGAGCAACGAACGAGATATGGGAGGACGAAGCATCGAAACTGATCAGCGGTGCAAAAATAGCGCACCAATTTTCAGAGAGAATTTCATATTTCGAACACACCATATTGTTACCCATCATATGAGGGTCAAAACTCCGCGAGAACCGTTCGAAACGGTCGAGCAACGAACGAGATATGGGAGGACGAAGCATCGAAACAGATCAGCGGTGCAAAAATAGCGCGCCAATTTCAGAGAGAATTTCATATTTCGAACACACCATATTGTTACCCATCATATGAGGGTCAAAACGCCGCGAGAACCGTTCGACACGGTCGAGCAGCGAACGATATATGGGAGGACGAAGCATCGAAACTGATCAGCGGTGCAAAAATAGCGCGCCAATTTTCAGAGAGAATTTCATATTTTGAACACACCATATTGTTACCTATCATATGAGGGTCAAAACTCCGCGAGAACCGTTCGAAACGGTCGAGCAGCGAACGAGATATGGGAGGACGAAGCATCGAAACTGATCAGCGGTGCAAAAATAGCGCGCCAATTTTTAGAGAGAATTTCATATTTCGAACACACCATATTGTTACCCATCATATGAGGGTCAAAACGCCGTAAGAACCGTTCGAAACGGTCGAGCAACGAACGAGATATGGGAGGACGAAGCATCGAAACTGATCAGCGGTGCAAAAATAGCGCGCCAATTTTCAGAGAGAATTTCATATTTCGAACGCACCATATTGTTACCCATCTTATGAGGGTCAAAACGCCGTGAGAACCGTTCGAAACGGTCGAGCAACGAACGAGATATGTGAGGACGAAGCATCGAAACTGATCAACGGTGCAAAAATAGCGCGCCAATTTTCAGAGAGAATTTCATATTTCGAACACACCATATTGTTACCCATCATATGAGGGTCAAAACGCCGCGAGAACCGTTCAAAACGGACGAGCAACGAACGAGATATGGGAGGACGAAGCGTCGAAACTGAGCAGCGGTGCAAAAATTTCAGAGAGAATTTCATATTTCGAACACACCATATTGTTACCCATCATATGAGGGTCAAAACGCCGCGAGAACCGTTCGAAACGGTCGAGCAACGAACGAGATATGGGAGGACGAAGCGTCGAAACTGATCAGCGGTGCAAAAATAGCGCGCCAATTTTCGGAGAGAATTTCATATTTCGAACACACCATATTGTTACCCATCATATGAGGGTCAAAACGCCGCGAGAACCGTTCGAAACGGTCGAGCAACGAACGAGATATGGGAGTACGAAGCATCGAAACTGATCAGCGGTGTAAAAATAGCGCGCCAATTTTCAGAGAGAATTTAATATTTTGAACACACCATATTGTTACCCATCATATGAGGGTCAAAACACCGCGAGAACCGTTCGAAACGGTCGAGCAACGAACGAGATATGGAAGGACGAAGCATCGAAACTGATCAGCGGTGCAAAAATAGCGCGCCAATTTTCAGAGAGAATTTCATATTTCGAACACACCATATTGTTACCCATCATATGAGGGTCAAAACGTCGCGAGAACCGTTCGAAACGGTCGAGCAACGAACGAGATATGGGAGGACGAAGCGTCGAAACTAATCAGCGGTGCAAAAATAGCGCGCCAATTTTCAGAGAGAATTTCATATTTCGAACACACCATATTGTTACCCATCATCTGAGGGTTAAAACGCCGCGAGACCGTTCGAAACGGTCGAGCAACGAACGAGATATGGGAGGACGAAGCATCGAAACTGTTCAGCGGTGCAAAAATAGCGCGCCAATTTTCAGAGAGAATTTCATATTTCGAACACACCATATTGTTATCCATCATATGAGGGTCAAAACGCCGCGAGAACCGTTCGAAACGGTCGAGCAACGAACGAGATATGGGAGGACGAAGCATCGAAACTGATCAGCGGTGCAAAAATAGCGCGCCAATTTTCAGAGAGAATTTCATATTTCGAAAATACCATATTGTTACCCATCATATGAGGGTCAAAATTCAGTGAGAACCGTTCGAAACGGTCGAGCAACGAACGAGATATGGGAGGACGAAGCATCGAAACTGATCTGCGGTGCAAAAATAGCGCGCCAATTTTCAGAGAGAATTTCATATTTCGAACACACCATTTTGTTACCCATCATATGAGGGTCAAAACGCCGCGAGAACCGTTCGACACGGTCGAGCAGCGAACGATATATGGGAGGACGAAGCATCGAAACTGATCAGCGGTGCAAAAATAGCGCGCCAATTTTCAGAGAGAATTTCATATTTTGAACACACCATATTGTTACCCATCATATGAGGGTCAAAACTCCGCGAGAACCGTTCGAAACGGTCGAGCAACGAACGAGATATGGGAGGACGAAGCATCGAAACTGATCAGCGGTGCAAAAATAGCGCGCCAATTTTCAGAGAGAATTTCATATTTCGAACACACCATATTGTTACCCATCATATGAGGGTCAAAACGTCGCGAGAACCGTTCGAAACGGTCGAGCAACGAACGAGATATGGGAGGACGAAGCGTCGAAACTAATCAGCGGTGCAAAAATAGCGCGCCAATTTTCAGAGAGAATTTCATATTTCGAACACACCATATTGTTACCCATCATCTGAGGGTCAAAACGCCGCAAGAACCGTTCGAAACGGTCGAGCAACGAACGAGATATGGGAGGACGAAGCATCGAAACTGTTCAGCGGTGCAAAAATAGCGCGCCAATTTTCAGAGAGAATTTCATATTTCGAACACACCATATTGTTACCCATCATCTGAGGGTCAAAACGCCGCGAGAACCGTTCGAAACGGTCGAGCAACGAACGAGATATGGGAGGACGAAGCATCGAAACTGTTCAGCGGTGCAAAAATAGCGCGCCAATTTTCATAGAGAATTTCATATTTCGAACACACCATATTGTGTTACCCATCATATGAGGGTCAAAACGTCGCGAGAACCGTTCGAAACGGTCGAGCAACGAACGAGATATGGGAGGACGAAGCATCGAAACTGATCAGCGGTGCAAAAATAGCGCACCAATTTTCAGAGAGAATTTCATATTTCGAACACACCATATTGTTACCCATCATATGAGGGTCAAAACGCCGCGAGAACCGTTCGAAACGGTCGAGCAACGAACGAGATATGGGAGGACGAAGCATCGAAACTGTTCAGCGGTGCAAAAATAGCGCGCCAATTTTCAGAGAGAATTTCATATTTCGAACACACCATATTGTTACCCATCATATGAGGGGCAAAACGCCGTGAGAACCGTTCGAAACGCTCGAGCAACGAACGAGATATGGGAGGACGAAGAATCGAAACTGATCAGCGGTGCAAAAATAGCGCGCCAATTTTCAGAGAGAATTTCATATTTCGAAAACACCATATTGTTACCATCATATGAGGGGCAAAACGCCGCGAGAACCGTTCGAAACGGTCGAGCAACGAACGAGATATGGGAGGATGAAGCATCGAAACTGATCAGCGGTGCAAAAATAGCGCGCCAATTTTCAGAGAGAATTTCATATTTCGAACACACCATATTGTTACCCATCACATGAGGGTCAAAACGCCGCGAGAACCGTTCGAAACGGTCGAGCAACGAACGAGATATGGGAGGACGAAGCATCGAAACTGATCAGCGGTGCAAAAATAGCGCCCCAATTTTCAGAGGGAATATAATATTTCGAACACACCATATTGTTACCCATCATATGAGGGTACAAACGCCGCGAGAACCGTTCGAAACGGACGAGCAACGAACGAGATATGGGAGGACGAAGCATCGAAACTGTTCAGCGGTGCAAAAATAGCGCACAAATTTTCAGAGAGAATTTCATATTTCTAACACACCATATTGTTACCCATCATATGAGGGTCAAAACGCCGCGAGAACCGTTCGAAACGGTCGAGCAACGAACGAGATATGGGAGGACGAAGCATCGAAACTGATCAGCGGTGCAAAAATAGCGCGCCAATTTTCAGAGAGAATTTCATATTTCGAATACACCATATTGTTACCCATCTTTTGAGGGTCAAAACGCCGCGAGATCCGTTCGAAACGGTCGAGCAACGAACGAGATATGGGAGGACGAAGCATCGAAACTGATCAGCGGTGCAAAAATAGCGCGCCAATTTTCAGAGAGAATTTCATATTTCGAACACACCATATTGTTACCCATCATATGAGGGTCAAAACGCCGCGAGAACCTTTCGAAACGGTCGAGCAACGAACGAGATATGGGAGGATGAAGCATCGAAACTGATCGGCGGTGCAAAAATAGCGCGCCAATTTTCAGAGAGAATTTCATATTTCGAACACACCATATTGTTACCCATCATATGAGGGTCAAAACGCCGCGAGAACCGTTCGAAACGGTCGAGCAACGAACGAGATATGGGAGGACGAAGCATCGAAACTGATCAGCGGTGCAAAAATAGCGCCCCAATTTTCAGAGGGAATATAATATTTCGAACACACCATATTGTTACCCATCATATGAGGGTACAAACGCCGCGAGAACCGTTCGAAACGGTCGAGCAACGAACGAGATATGGGAGGACGAAGCATCGAAACTGATCAACGGTGCAAAAATAGCGCACCAATTTTCAGAGAGAATTTCATATTTCGAACACACCATATTGTTACCCATCATATGAGGGTCAAAACGCCGTGAGAACCGTTCGAAACGGTCGAGCAACGAACGAGATATGGGTGGACGAAGCATCGAAACTGATCAGCGGTGCAAAAATAGCGCACCAATTTTCAGAGAGAATTTCATATTTCGAACACTCCATATTGTTACCCTTCATATGAGGGTCAAAATTCAGTGAGAACCGTTCGAAATGGTCGAGCAACGAACGAGATATGGGAGGACGAAGCATCGAAACTGATCAGCGGTGCAAAAATAGCGCACCAATTTTCAGAGAGAATTTCATATTTCGAACACTCCATATTGTTACCCTTCATATGAGGGTCAAAATTCAGTGAGAATCGTTCGAAACGGTCGAGCAACGAACGAGATCTGGGAGGACGAAGCATCGAAACTGATCTGCGGTGCAAAAATAGCGCGCCAATTTTAAGAGAGAATTTCATATTTCGAACACACCATATTGTTACCCATCATATGAGGGTCAAAACGCCGCGAGAACCGTTCGACACGGTCGAGCAACGAACGATATATGGGAGGACGAAGCATCGAAACTGATCAGCGGTGCAAAAATAGCGCGCCAATTTTAAGAGAGAATTTCATATTTCGAACACACCATATTGTTACCCATCATATGAGGGTCAAAACGCCGCGAGAACCGTTCGAAACGGTCGAGCAACGAACGAGATATGGGAGGATGAAGCATCGAAACTGATCAGCGGTGCAAAAATAGCGCGCCAATTTTCAGAGAGAATTTCATATTTCGAACACACCATATTGTTACCCATCATATGAGGGTCAAAACGCCGCGAGAACCGTTCGAAACGGTCGAGCAACGAACGAGATATGGGAGGACGAAGCATCGAAACTGATCAGCGGTGCAAAAATAGCGCCCCAATTTTCAGAGGGAATATAATATTTCGAACACACCATATTTTTACCCATCATATGAGGGTACAAACGCCACGAGAACCGTTCGAAACGGTCGAGCAACGAACGAGATATGGGAGGACGAAGCATCGAAACTGATCAGCGGTGCAAAAATAGCGCACCAATTTTCAGAGAGAATTTCATATTTCGAACACACCATATTGTTACCCATCATATGAGGGTCAAAACGCCGCGAGAACCGTTCGAAACGGTCGAGCAACGAACGAGATATGGGAGGACGAAGCATCGAAACTGATCAGCGGTGCAAAAATAGCGCACCAATTTTCAGAGAGAATTTCATATTTCGAACACTCCATATTGTTACCCTTCATATGAGGGTCAAAATTCAGTGAGAATCGTTCGAAACGGTCGAGCAACGAACGAGATATGGGAGGACGAAGCATCGAAACTGATCAGCGGTACAAAAATAGCGCGCCAATTTTCAGAGAGAATTTCATAATTCGAACACACCATATTGTTACCCATCATATGAGGGTCAAAACCCCGCGAGAACCGTTCGACACGGTCGAGCAACGAACGATATATGGGAGGACGAAGCATCGAAACTGATCAGCGGTGCAAAAATAGCGCGCCAATTTTCAGAGAGAATTTCATATTTCGAACACACCATATTGTTACCCATCATATGAGGGTCAAAACTCCGCGAGAACCGTTCGAAACGGTCGAGCAACGAACGAGATATGGGAGGACGAAGCATCGAAACTGATCAGCGGTGCAAAAATAGCGCGCCAATTTTCAGAGAGAATTTCATATTTCGAACACACCATATTGTTACCCATCATATGAGGGTCAAAACGTCGCGAGAACCTTTCGAAACGGTCGAGCAACGAACGAGATATGGGAGGATGAAGCGTCGAAACTAATCAGCGGTGCAAAAATAGCGCGCCAATTTTCAGAGAGAATTTCATATTTCGAACACACCATATTGTTACCCATCATCTGAGGGTCAAAACGCCGCGAGAACCGTTCGAAACGGTCGAGCAACGAACGAGATATTTCGAACACATCATATTGTTACCCATCATATGAGGGTCAAAACTCCGCGAGAACCGTTCGAAACGGTCGAGCAACGAACGAGATATGGGAGGACGAAGCATCGAAACTGATCAGCGGTGCAAAAATAGCGCGCCAATTTTCAGAGAGAATTTCATATTTCGAACACACCATATTGTTACCCATCATATGAGGGTCAAAACGTCGTGAGAACCGTTCGAAACGGTCGAGCAACGAACGAGATATGGGAGGACGAAGCGTCGAAACTAATCAGCGGTGCAAAAATAGCGCGCCAATTTTCAGAGAGAATTTCATATTTCGAACACACCATATTGTTACCCATCATCTGAGGGTCAAAACGCCGCGAGAACCGTTCGAAACGGTCGAGCAACGAACGAGATATGGGAGGACGATGCATCGAAACTGTTCAGCGGTGCAAAAATAGCGCGCCAATTTTCAGAGAGAATTTCATATTTCGAACACACCATATTGTTACCCATCATATGAGGGTCAAAACGCCGCGAGAACCTTTCGAAACGGTCGAGCAACGAACGAGATATGGGAGGACGAAGCATCGAAACTGATCAGCGGTGCAAAAATAGCGCGCCAATTTTCAGAGAGAATTTCATATTTCGAATACACCATATTGTTACCCATCTTATGAGGGTCAAAACGCCGCGAGAACCGTTCGAAACGGTCGAGCAACGAACGAGATATGGGAGGACGAAGCATCGAAACTGATCAGCGGTGCAAAAATAGCGCGCCAATTTTCAAAGAGAATTTCATATTTCGAACACACCATATTGTTATCCATCATATGAGGGTCAAAACGCCGCGAGAACCGTTCGAAACGGTCGAGCAACGAACGAGATATGGGAGGACGAAGCATCGAAACTGATCAGCGGTGCAAAAATAACGCGCCAATTTTCAGAGAGAATTTCATATTTCGAACTCACCATATTGTTACCCATCATCTGAGGGTCAAAACGCCGCGAGAACCGTTCGAAACGGTCGAGCAACGAACGAGATATGGGAGGACGAAGCATCGAAACTGTTCAGCGGTGCAAAAATAGCGCGCCAATTTTCAGAGAGAATTTCATATTTCGAACACACCATATTGTTACCCATAATATGAGGGTCAAAACGCCGCGAGAACCGTTCGAAACGGTCGAGCAACGAACGAGATATGGGAGGACGAAGCATCGAAACTGATCAGCGGTGCAAAAATAGCGCGCCAATTTTCAGAGAGAATTTCATATTTCGAACACACCATATTGTTACCCATCATATGAGGGTCAAAACGCCGCGAGAACCGTTCGAAACGGTCGAGCAACGAACGAGATATGGGAGGACGAAGCATCGAAACTGATTAGCGGTGCAAAAATAGCGCGCCAATTTTCAGAGAGAATTTCATATTTCGAACACACCATATTGTTACCCATCATATGAGGGTCAAAACGCCGCGAGAACCGTTCGAAACGGTCGAGCAACGAACGAGATATGGGAGGACAAAGCATCGAAACTGATCAGCGGTGCAAAAATAGCGCGCCAATTTTCAGAGAGAATTTCATATTTCGAACACACCATATTGTTACCCATCATATGAGGGTCAAAACGCCGCGAGAACCGTTCGAAACGGTCGAGCAACGAACGAGATATGGGAGGACGAAGCATCGAAACTGATTAGCGGTGCAAAAATAGCGCGCCAATTTTCAGAGAGAATTTCATATTTCGAACACCCCATATTGTTACCCATCATATGAGGGTCAAAAAGCCGTGAGAACCGTTAGAAACGGTCGAGCAACGAACGAGATATGGGAGGACGAAGCATCGAAACTGATCAGAGGTGCAAAAATAGCGCGCCAATTTTCAAAGAGAATTTCATATTTTGAACACACCATATTGTTACCCATCATATGAGGGTCAAAACACCGCGAGAACCGTTCGAAACGGTCGAGCAACGAACGAGATATGGGAGGACGAAGCATCGAAACTGATCAGCGGTGCAAAAATAGCGCGCCAATTATCAGAGAGAATTTCATATTTCGAACACACCATATTGTTACCCATCATATGAGGGTCAAAACGCCGCGAGATCCGTTCGAAACGGTCGAGCAACTAACGAGATATGGGAGGACGAAGCATCGAAACTGATCAGCGGTGCAAATATAGCGTGCCAATTTTCAGAGAGAATTTCATATTTCGAACACACCATATTGTTATCCATCATATGAGGGTCAAAACGCCGTAAGAACCGTTCGAAACGGTCGAGCAACGAACGAGATATGGGAGGACGAAGCATCGAAACTGATCAGCGGTGCAAAAATAGCGCGCCAATTTTCAGAGAGAATTTCATATTTCGAACACTCCATATTGTTACCCTTCATATGAGGGTCAAAATTCAGTGAGAATCGTTCGAAACGGTCGAGCAACGAACGAGATATGGGAGGACGAAGCATCGAAACTGATCTGCGGTGCAAAAATAGCGCGCCAATTTTAAGAGAGAATTTCATATTTCGAACACACCATATTGTTACCCATCATATGAGGGTCAAAACGCCGCGAGAACCGTTCGACACGGTCGAGCAACGAACGATATATGGGAGGACGAAGCATCGAAACTGATCAGCGGTGCAAAAATAGCGCGCCAATTTTCAGAGAGAATTTCATATTTCGAACACACCATATTGTTACCCATCATATGAGGGTCAAAACGCCGCGAGAACCGTTCGAAACGGTCGAGCAACGAACGAGATATGGGAGGATGAAGCATCGAAACTGATCAGCGGTGCAAAAATAGCGGGCCAATTTTCAGAGAGAATTTCATATTTCGAACACACCATATTGTTACCCATCATATGAGGGTCAAAACGCCGCGAGAACCGTTCGAAACGGTCGAGCAACGAACGAGATATGGGAGGACGAAGCATCGAAACTGATCAGCGGTGCAAAAATAGCGCCCCAATTTTCAGAGGGAATATAATATTTCGAACACACCATATTGTTACCCATCATATGAGTGTACAAACGCCGCGAGAACCGTTCGAAACGGTCGAGCAACGAACGAGATATGGGAGGACGAAGCATCGAAACTGATCAGCGGTGCAAAAATAGCGCACCAATTTTCAGAGAGAATTTCATATTTCGAACACACCATATTGTTACCCATCATATGAGGGTCAAAACGCCGCGAGAACCGTTCGAAACGGTCGAGCAACGAACGAGATATGGGAGGACGAAGCATCGAAACTGATCAGCGGTGCAAAAATAGCGCACCAATTTTCAGAGAGAATTTCATATTTCGAACACTCCATATTGTTACCCTTCATATGAGGGTCAAAATTCAGTGAGAATCGTTCGAAACGGTCGAGCAACGAACGAGATATGGGAGGACGAAGCATCGAAACTGATCTGCGGTACAAAAATAGCGCGCCAATTTTCAGAGAGAATTTCATATTTCGAACACACCATATTGTTACCCATCATATGAGGGTCAAAACGCCGCGAGAACCGTTCGACACGGTCGAGCAACGAACGATATATGGGAGGACGAAGCATCGAAACTGATCAGCGGTGCAAAAATAGCGCGCCAATTTTCAGAGAGAATTTCATATTTTGAACACACCATATTGTTACCCATCATATGAGGGTCAAAACTCCGCGAGAACCGTTCGAAACGGTCGAGCAACGAACGAGATATGGGAGGACGAAGCATCGAAACTGATCAGCGGTGCAAAAATAGCGCGCCAATTTTCAGAGAGAATTTCATATTTCGAACACACCATATTGTTACCCATCATATGAGGGTCAAAACGTCGCGAGAACCGTTCGAAACGGTCGAGCAACGAACGAGATATGGGAGGACGAAGCGTCGAAACTAATCAGCGGTGCAAAAATAGCGCGCCAATTTTCAGAGAGAATTTCATATTTCGAACACACCATATTGTTACCCATCATCTGAGGGTCAAAACGCCGCGAGAACCGTTCGAAACGGTCGAGCAACGAACGAGATATGGGAGGACGAAGCATAGAAACTGATCAGCGGTGCAAAAATAGCGCGCCAATTTTCAGAGAGAATTTCATATTTCGAACTCACCATATTGTTACCCATCATCTGAGGGTCCAAACGCCGCGAGAACCGTTCGAAACGGTCGAGCAACGAACGAGATATGGGAGGACGAAGCATCGAAACTGTTCAGCGGTGCAAAAATAGCGTGCCAATTTTTAGAGAGAATTTCATATTTCGAACACACCATATTGTTACCCATCATATGAGGGTCAAAACGCCGCGAGAACCGTTCGAAACGGTCGAGCAACGAACGAGATATGGGAGGACGAAGCGTCGAAACTAATCAGCGGTGCAAAAATAGCGCGCCAATTTTCAGAGAGAATTTCATATTTCGAACACACCATATTGTTACCCATCATATGAGGGTCAAAACGCCGCGAGAACCGTTCGACACGGTCGAGCAACGAACGATATATGGGAGGACGAAGCATCGAAACTGATCAGCGGTGCAAAAATAGCGCGCCAATTTTCAGAGAGAATTTCATATTTCGAACACACCATATTGTTACCCATCATATGAGGGTCAAAACTCCGCGAGAACCGTTCGAAACGGTCGAGCAACGAACGAGATATGGGAGGACGAAGCATCGAAACTGATCAGCGGTGCAAAAATAGCGCGCCAATTTTCAGAGAGAATTTCATATTTCGAACACACCATATTGTTACCCATCATATGAGGGTCAAAACGCCGCGAGAATCGTTCGAAACGGTCGAGCAACGAACGAGATATGGGAGGATGAAGCATCGAAACTGATCGGCGGTGCAAAAATAGCGCGCCAATTTTCAGAGAGAATTTCATATTTCGAACACACCATATTGTTACCCATCATATGAGGGTCAAAACGCCGCGAGAACCGTTCGAAACGGTCGAGCAACGAACGAGATATGGGAGGACGAAGCATCGAAACTGATCGGCGGTGCAAAAATAGCGCCCCAATTTTCAGAGGGAATATAATATTTCGAACACACCATATTGTTACCCATCATATGAGGGTACAAACGCCGCGAGAACCGTTCGAAACGGTCGAGCAACGAACGAGATATGGGAGGACGAAGCATCGAAACTGATCAGCGGTGCAAAAATAGCGCACCAATTTTCAGAGAGAATTTCATATTTCGAACACACCATATGTTACCCATCATATGAGGGTCAAAACGCCGCGAGAACCGTTCGAAACGGTCGAGCAACGAACGAGATATGGGAGGACGAAGCATCGAAACTGATCAGCGGTGCAAAAATAGCGCACCAATTTTCAGAGAGAATTTCATATTTCGAACACTCCATATTGTTACCCATCATATGAGGGTCAAAACGCCGCGAGAACCGTTCGACACGGTCGAGCAACGAACGATATATGGGAGGACGAAGCATCGAAACTGATCAGCGGTGCAAAAATAGCGCGCCAATTTTCAGAGAGAATTTCATATTTTGAACACACCATATTGTTACCCATCATATGAGGGTCAAAACTCCGCGAGAACCGTTCGAAACGGTCGAGCAACGAACGAGATATGGGAGGACGAAGCATCGAAACTGATCAGCGGTGCAAAAATAGCGCGCCAATTTTCAGAGAGAATTTCATATTTCGAACACACCATATTGTTACCCATCATATGAGGGTCAAAACGTCGCGAGAACCGTTCGAAACGGTCGAGCAACGAACGAGATATGGGAGGACGAAGCGTCGAAACTAATCAGCGGTGCAAAAATAGCGCGCCAATTTTCAGAGAGAATTTCATATTTCGAACACACCATATTGTTACCCATCATCTGAGGGTCAAAACGCCGCGAGAACCGTTCGAAACGGTCGAGCAACGAACGAGATATGGGAGGACGAAGCATAGAAACTGATCAGCGGTGCAAAAATAGCGCGCCAATTTTCAGAGAGAATTTCATATTTCGAACTCACCATATTGTTACCCATCATCTGAGGGTCCAAACGCCGCGAGAACCGTTCGAAACGGTCGAGCAACGAACGAGATATGGGAGGACGAAGCATCGAAACTGTTCAGCGGTGCAAAAATAGCGTGCCAATTTTTAGAGAGAATTTCATATTTCGAACACACCATATTGTTACCCATCATATGAGGGTCAAAACGCCGCGAGAACCGTTCGAAACGGTCGAGCAACGAACGAGATATGGGAGGACGAAGCGTCGAAACTAATCAGCGGTGCAAAAATAGCGCGCCAATTTTCAGAGAGAATTTCATATTTCGAACACACCATATTGTTACCCATCATATGAGGGTCAAAACGCCGCGAGAACCGTTCGACACGGTCGAGCAACGAACGATATATGGGAGGACGAAGCATCGAAACTGATCAGCGGTGCAAAAATAGCGCGCCAATTTTCAGAGAGAATTTCATATTTCGAACACACCATATTGTTACCCATCATATGAGGGTCAAAACTCCGCGAGAACCGTTCGAAACGGTCGAGCAACGAACGAGATATGGGAGGACGAAGCATCGAAACTGATCAGCGGTGCAAAAATAGCGCGCCAATTTTCAGAGAGAATTTCATATTTCGAACACTCCATATTGTTACCCTTCATATGAGGGTCAAAATTCAGTGAGAATCGTTCGAAACGGTCGAGCAACGAACGAGATATGGGAGGACGAAGCATCGAAACTGATCTGCGGTGCAAAAATAGCGCGCCAATTTTAAGAGAGAATTTCATATTTCGAACACACCATATTGTTACCCATCATATGAGGGTCAAAACGCCGCGAGAACCGTTCGACACGGTCGAGCAACGAACGATATATGGGAGGACGAAGCATCGAAACTGATCAGCGGTGCAAAAATAGCGCGCCAATTTTCAGAGAGAATTTCATATTTCGAACACACCATATTGTTACCCATCATATGAGGGTCAAAACGCCGCGAGAACCGTTCGAAACGGTCGAGCAACGAACGAGATATGGGAGGATGAAGCATCGAAACTGATCAGCGGTGCAAAAATAGCGGGCCAATTTTCAGAGAGAATTTCATATTTCGAACACACCATATTGTTACCCATCATATGAGGGTCAAAACGCCGCGAGAACCGTTCGAAACGGTCGAGCAACGAACGAGATATGGGAGGACGAAGCATCGAAACTGATCAGCGGTGCAAAAATAGCGCCCCAATTTTCAGAGGGAATATAATATTTCGAACACACCATATTGTTACCCATCATATGAGTGTACAAACGCCGCGAGAACCGTTCGAAACGGTCGAGCAACGAACGAGATATGGGAGGACGAAGCATCGAAACTGATCAGCGGTGCAAAAATAGCGCACCAATTTTCAGAGAGAATTTCATATTTCGAACACACCATATTGTTACCCATCATATGAGGGTCAAAACGCCGCGAGAACCGTTCGAAACGGTCGAGCAACGAACGAGATATGGGAGGACGAAGCATCGAAACTGATCAGCGGTGCAAAAATAGCGCACCAATTTTCAGAGAGAATTTCATATTTCGAACACTCCATATTGTTACCCTTCATATGAGGGTCAAAATTCAGTGAGAATCGTTCGAAACGGTCGAGCAACGAACGAGATATGGGAGGACGAAGCATCGAAACTGATCTGCGGTACAAAAATAGCGCGCCAATTTTCAGAGAGAATTTCATATTTCGAACACACCATATTGTTACCCATCATATGAGGGTCAAAACGCCGCGAGAACCGTTCGACACGGTCGAGCAACGAACGATATATGGGAGGACGAAGCATCGAAACTGATCAGCGGTGCAAAAATAGCGCGCCAATTTTCAGAGAGAATTTCATATTTTGAACACACCATATTGTTACCCATCATATGAGGGTCAAAACTCCGCGAGAACCGTTCGAAACGGTCGAGCAACGAACGAGATATGGGAGGACGAAGCATCGAAACTGATCAGCGGTGCAAAAATAGCGCGCCAATTTTCAGAGAGAATTTCATATTTCGAACACACCATATTGTTACCCATCATATGAGGGTCAAAACGTCGCGAGAACCGTTCGAAACGGTCGAGCAACGAACGAGATATGGGAGGACGAAGCGTCGAAACTAATCAGCGGTGCAAAAATAGCGCGCCAATTTTCAGAGAGAATTTCATATTTCGAACACACCATATTGTTACCCATCATCTGAGGGTCAAAACGCCGCGAGAACCGTTCGAAACGGTCGAGCAACGAACGAGATATGGGAGGACGAAGCATAGAAACTGATCAGCGGTGCAAAAATAGCGCGCCAATTTTCAGAGAGAATTTCATATTTCGAACTCACCATATTGTTACCCATCATCTGAGGGTCCAAACGCCGCGAGAACCGTTCGAAACGGTCGAGCAACGAACGAGATATGGGAGGACGAAGCATCGAAACTGTTCAGCGGTGCAAAAATAGCGTGCCAATTTTTAGAGAGAATTTCATATTTCGAACACACCATATTGTTACCCATCATATGAGGGTCAAAACGCCGCGAGAACCGTTCGAAACGGTCGAGCAACGAACGAGATATGGGAGGACGAAGCGTCGAAACTAATCAGCGGTGCAAAAATAGCGCGCCAATTTTCAGAGAGAATTTCATATTTCGAACACACCATATTGTTACCCATCATATGAGGGTCAAAACGCCGCGAGAACCGTTCGACACGGTCGAGCAACGAACGATATATGGGAGGACGAAGCATCGAAACTGATCAGCGGTGCAAAAATAGCGCGCCAATTTTCAGAGAGAATTTCATATTTCGAACACACCATATTGTTACCCATCATATGAGGGTCAAAACTCCGCGAGAACCGTTCGAAACGGTCGAGCAACGAACGAGATATGGGAGGACGAAGCATCGAAACTGATCAGCGGTGCAAAAATAGCGCGCCAATTTTCAGAGAGAATTTCATATTTCGAACACACCATATTGTTACCCATCATATGAGGGTCAAAACGCCGCGAGAATCGTTCGAAACGGTCGAGCAACGAACGAGATATGGGAGGATGAAGCATCGAAACTGATCGGCGGTGCAAAAATAGCGCGCCAATTTTCAGAGAGAATTTCATATTTCGAACACACCATATTGTTACCCATCATATGAGGGTCAAAACGCCGCGAGAACCGTTCGAAACGGTCGAGCAACGAACGAGATATGGGAGGACGAAGCATCGAAACTGATCGGCGGTGCAAAAATAGCGCCCCAATTTTCAGAGGGAATATAATATTTCGAACACACCATATTGTTACCCATCATATGAGGGTACAAACGCCGCGAGAACCGTTCGAAACGGTCGAGCAACGAACGAGATATGGGAGGACGAAGCATCGAAACTGATCAGCGGTGCAAAAATAGCGCACCAATTTTCAGAGAGAATTTCATATTTCGAACACACCATATGTTACCCATCATATGAGGGTCAAAACGCCGCGAGAACCGTTCGAAACGGTCGAGCAACGAACGAGATATGGGAGGACGAAGCATCGAAACTGATCAGCGGTGCAAAAATAGCGCACCAATTTTCAGAGAGAATTTCATATTTCGAACACTCCATATTGTTACCCATCATATGAGGGTCAAAACGCCGCGAGAACCGTTCGACACGGTCGAGCAACGAACGATATATGTGAGGACGAAGCATCGAAACTGATCAGCGGTGCAAAAATAGCGCGCCAATTTTCAGAGAGAATTTCATATTTTGAACACACCATATTGTTACCCATCATATGAGGGTCAAAACTCCGCGAGAACCGTTCGAAACGGTCGAGCAACGAACGAGATATGGGAGGACGAAGCATCGAAACTGATCAGCAGTGCAAAAATAGCGCGCCAATTTTCAGAGAGAATTTCATATTTCGAACACACCATATTTGTTACCCATCATATGAGGGTCAAAACGCCGCGAGAACCGTTCGAAACGGTCGAGCAACGAACGAGATATGGGAGGACGAAGCATCGAAACTGATCAGCGGTGCAAAAATAGCGCGCCAATTTTCAGAGAGAATTTCATATTTCGAAAACACCATATTGTTACCCATCATATGAGGGGCAAAACTCCGCGAGAACCGTTCGAAACGGTCGAGCAACGAACGAGATATGGGAGGATAAAGCATCGAAACTGATCAGCGGTGCAAAAATAGCGCGCCAATTTTCAGAGAGAATTTCATATTTCGAACACACCATATTGTTACCCATCACATGAGGGTCAAAACGCCGCGAGAACCGTTCGAAACGGTCGAGCAACGAACGAGATATGGGAGGACGAAGCATCGAAACTGATCAGCGGTGCAAAAATAGCGCCCCAATTTTCAGAGGGAATATAATATTTCGAACACACCATATTGTTACCCATCATATGAGGGTACAAACGCCGCGAGAACCGTTCGAAACGGACGAGCAACGAACGAGATATGGGAGGACGAAGCATCGAAACTGATCAGCGGTGCAAAAATAGCGCACCAATTTTCAGAGAGAATTTCATATTTCGAACACACCATATTGTTACCCATCATATGAGGGTCAAAACGCCGCGAGAACCGTTCGAAACGGTCGAGCAACGAACGAGATATGGGAGGACGAAGCATCGAAACTGATCAGCGGTGCAAAAATAGCGCACCAATTTTCAGAGAGAATTTCATATTTCGAACACTCCATATTGTTACCCTTCATATGAGGGTCAAAATACAGTGAGGATCGTTCGAAACGGTCGAGCAACGAACGAGATATGGGAGGACGAAGCATCGAAACTGATCTGCGGTGCAAAAATAGCGCGCCAATTTTCAGAGAGAATTTCATATTTCAAACACACCATATTGTTACCCATCATCATATGAGGGTCAAAACTCCGCGAGAACCGTTCAAAACGGTCGAGCAACGAACGAGATATGGGAGGACGAAGCATCGAAACTGATCAGCGGTGCAAAAATAGCGCGCCAATTTTCAGAGAGAATTTCATATTTCGAACACACCATATTGTTACCCATCATATGAGGGTCAAAACGTCGTGAGAACCGTTCGAAACGGTCGAGCAACGAACGAGATATGGGAGGACGAAGCGTCGAAACTAATCAGCGGTGCAAAAATAGCGCGCCAATTTTCAGAGAGAATTTCATATTTCGAACACACCATATTGTTACCCATCATCTGAGGGTCAAAACGCCGCGAGAACCGTTCGAAACGGTCGAGCAACGAACGAGATATGGGAGGACGAAGCATCGAAATTGTTCAGCGGTGCAAAAATAGCGCGCCAATTTTCAGAGAGAATTTCATATTTCGAACTCACCATATTGTTACCCATCATCTGAGGGTCAAAACGCCGCGAGAACCGTTCGAAACGGTCGAGCAACGAACGAGATATGGGAGGACGAAGCATCGAAACTGTTCAGCGGTGCAAAAATAGCGCGCCAATTTTCAGAGAGAATTTCATATTTTGAACACACCATATTGTTACCCATCATATGAGGGTCAAAACTCCGCGAGAACCGTTCGAAACGGTCGAGCAACGAACGAGATATGGGAGGACGAAGCATCGAAACTGTTCAGCGGTGCAAAAATAGCGCGCCAATTTTCAGAGAGAATTTCATATTTCGAACTCACCATATTGTTACCCATCATCTGAGGGTCAAAACGCCGCGAGAACCGTTCGAAACGGTCGAGCAACGAACGAGATATGGGAGGACGAAGCATCGAAACTGTTCAGCGGTGCAAAAATAGCGCACCAATTTTCAGAGAGAATTTCATATTTCGAACACACCATATTGTTACCCATCATATGAGGGTCAAAACGCCGCGAGAACCGTTCGAAACGGTCAAGCAACGAACGAGATATGGGAGGACGAAGCATCGAAACTGTTCAGCGGTGCAAAAATAGCGCGCCAATTTTCAGAGAGAATTTCATATTTCGAACACACCATATTGTTACCCATCATATGAGGGTCAAAACGCCGTGAGAACCGTTCGAAACGCTCGAGCAACGAACGAGATATGGGAGGACGAAGAATCGAAACTGATCAGCGGTGCAAAAATAGCGCGCCAATTTTCAGAGAGAATTTCATATTTCGAAAACACCATATTGTTACCCATCATATGAGGGGCAAAACTCCGCGAGAACCGTTCGAAACGGTCGAGCAACGAACGAGATATGGGAGGATGAAGCATCGAAACTGATCAGCGGTGCAAAAATAGCGCGCCAATTTTCAGAGAGAATTTCATATTTCGAACACACCATATTGTTACCCATCACATGAGGGTCAAAACGCCGCGAGAACCGTTCGAAACGGTCGAGCAACGAACGAGATATGGGAGGACGAAGCATCGAAACTGATCAGCGGTGCAAAAATAGCGCCCCAATTTTCAGAGGGAATATAATATTTCGAACACACCATATTGTTACCCATCATATGAGGGTACAAACGCCGCGAGAACCGTTCGAAACGGACGAGCAACGAACGAGATATGGGAGGAGGACGAAGCATCGAAACTGATCAGCAGTGCAAAAATAGCGCACCAATTTTCAGAGAGAATTTCATATTTCGAACACACCATATTGTTACCCATCATATGAGGGTCAAAACGCCGCGAGAACCGTTCGAAACGGTCGAGCAACGAACGAGATATTGGAGGACGAAGCATCGAAACTGATCAGCGGTGCAAAAATAGCGCACCAATTTTCAGAGAGAATTTCATTTTTCGAACACTGCATATTGTTACCCTTCATATGAGGGTCAAAATTCAGTGAGGATCGTTCGAAACGGTCGAGCAACGAACGAGATATGGGAGGACGAAGCATCGAAACTGATCTGCGGTGCAAAAATAGCGCGCCAATTTTCAGAGAGAATTTCATATTTCGAACACACCATATTGTTACCCATCATATGAGGGTCAAAACTCCGCGAGAACCGTTCAAAACGGTCGAGAAACGAACGAGATATGGGAGGACGAAGCATCGAAACTGATCAGCGGTGCAAAAATAGCGCGCCAATTTTCAGAGAGAATTTCATATTTCGAACACACCATATTGTTACCCATCATATGAGGGTCAAAACGTCGCGAGAACCGTTCGAAACGGTCGAGCAACGAACGAGATATGGGAGGACGAAGCGTCGAAACTAATCAGCGGTGCAAAAATAGCGCGCCAATTTTCAGAGAGAATTTCATATTTCGAACACACCATATTGTTACCCATCATCTGAGGGTCAAAACGCCGCAAGAATCGTTCGAAACGGTCGAGCAACGAACGAGATATGGGAGGACGAAGCATCGAAACTGTTCAGCGGTGCAAAAATAGCGCGCCAATTTTCAGAGAGAATTTCATATTTCGAACTCACCATATTGTTACCCATCATCTGAGGGTCAAAACGCCGCGAGAACCGTTCGAAACGGTCGAGCAACGAACGAGATATGGGAGGACGAAGCATCGAAACTGTTCAGCGGTGCAAAAATAGCGCGCCAATTTTCAGAGAGAATTTCATATTTTGAACACACCATATTGTTACCCATCATATGAGGGTCAAAACTCCGCGAGAACCGTTCGAAACGGTCGAGCAACGAACGAGATATGGGAGGACGAAGCATCGAAACTGTTCAGCGGTGCAAAAATAGCGCGCCAATTTTCAGAGAGAATTTCATATTTCGAACTCACCATATTGTTACCCATCATCTGAGGGTCAAAACGCCGCGAGAACCGTTCGAAACGGTCGAGCAACGAACGAGATATGGGAGGACGAAGCATCGAAACTGTTCAGCGGTGCAAAAATAGCGCGCCAATTTTCAGAGAGAATTTCATATTTCGAACACACCATATTGTTACCCATCATATGAGGGTCAAAACGCCGCGAGAACCGTTCGAAACGGTCGAGCAACGAACGAGATATGGGAGGACGAAGCATCGAAACTGATTAGCGGTGCAAAAATAGCGCGCCAATTTTCAGAGAGAATTTCATATTTCGAACACACCATATTGTTACCCATCTTATGAGGGTCAAAACGCCGCGAGAACCGTTCGAAACGGTCGAGCAACGAACGAGATATGGGAGGACGAAGCATCGAAACTGATCAGCGGTGCAAAAATAGCGCGCCAATTTTCAGAGAGAATTTCATATTTCGAACACCCCATATTGTTACCCATCATATGAGGGTCAAAACGCCGCGAGAACCGTTCGAAACGGTCGAGCAACGAACGAGATATGGGAGGACGAAGCGTCGAAACTGATCAGCGGTGCAAAAATAGCGCGCCAATTTTCAGAGAGAATTTCATATTTCGAACACACCATATTGTTACCCATCATATGAGGGTCAAAACGCCGTGAGAACCGTTCGAAACGGTCGAGCAACGAACGAGATATGGGAGGACGAAGCGTCGAAACTGATCAGCGGTGCAAAAATAGCGCGCCAATTTTCAGAGAGAATTTCATATTTCGAACACACCATATTGTTACCCATCATATGAGGGTCAAAACGCCGCGAGAACCGTTCGAAACGGTCGAGCAACGAACGAGATATGGGAGGACGAAGCATCGAAACTGATCAGCGGTGCAAAAATAAATAGCGCGCCAATTTTCAGAGAGAATTTCATATTTCGAACACACCATATTGTTACCCATCATATGAGGGTCAAACCGTCGCGAGAACCGTTCGAAACGGACGAGCAACGAACGAGATATGGGAGGACGAAGCGTCGAAACTGATCAGCGGTGCAAAAATAGCGCGCCAATTTTCAGAGAGAATTTCATATTTCGAACACACCATATTGTTACCCATCATATGAGGGTCAAAACGCCGCGAGAACCGTTCGAAACGGTCGAGCAACGAACGAGATATGGGAGGACGAAGCGTCGAAACTGATAAGCGGTGCAAAAATAGCGCGCCAATTTTCAGAGAGAATTTCATATTTCGAACACACCATATTGTTACCCATCATATGAGGGTCAAAACGCCGTGAGAACCGTTCGAAACGGTCGAGCAACGAACGAGATATGGGAGGACGAAGCATCGAAACTGATCAGAGGTGCAAAAATTGCGCGCCAATTTTCAGAGAGAATTTCATATTTTGAACACACCATATTGTTACCCATCATATGAGGGTCAAAACGCCGCGAGAACCGTTCGAAACGGTCGAGCAACGAACGAGATATGGGAGGACGAAGCATCGAAACTGATCAGCGGTGCAAAAATAGCGCGCCAATTTTCAGAGAGAATTTCATATTTCGAACACACCATATTGTTACCCATCATATGAGGGTCAAAACGTCGTGAGAACCGTTCGAGCAACGAACGAGATATGGGAGGACGAAGCGTCGAAACTAATCAGCGGTGCAAAAATAGCGCGCCAATTTTCAGAGAGAATTTCATATTTCGAACACACCATATTGTTACCCATCATCTGAGGGTCAAAACGCCGCGAGAACCGTTCGAAACGGTCGAGCAACGAACGAGATATGGGAGGACGAAGCGTCGAAACTGTTCAGCGGTGCAAAAATAGCGCGCCAATTTTCAGAGAGAATTTCATATTTCGAACACACCATATTGTTACCCATCATATGAGGGTCAAAACGCCGTGAGAACCGTTCGAAACGGTCGAGCAACGAACGAGATATGGGAGGACGAAGCATCGAAACTGATCAGCGGTGCAAAAATAGCGCGCCAATTTTCAAAGAGAATTTCATATTTCGAATACACCATATTGTTACCCATCTTATGAGGGTCAAAACGCCGCGAGAACCGTTCGAAACGGTCGAGCAACGAACGAGATATGGGAGGACGAAGCATCGAAACTGATCAGCGGTGCAAAAATAGCGCGCCAATTTTCAAAGAGAATTTCATATTTCGAACACACCATATTGTTACCCATCATATGAGGGTCAAAACGCCGCGAGAACCGTTCGAAACGGTCGAGCAACGAACGAGATATGGGAGGACGCAGCATCGAAACTGATCAGCGGTGCAAAAATAGCGCGCCAATTTTCAGAGAGAATTTCATATTTCGAACTCACCATATTGTTACCCATCATCTGAGGGTCAAAACGCCGCGAGAACCGTTCGAAACGATCGAGCAACGAACGAGATATGGGAGGACGAAGCATCGAAACTGTTCAGCGGTGCAAAAATAGCGCGCCAATTTTCAGAGAGAATTTCATATTTCGAACACACCATATTGTTACCCATCATATGAGGGTCAAAACGCCGCGAGAACCGTTCGAAACGGTCGAGCAACGAACGAGATATGGGAGGACGAAGCATCGAAACTGATCAGCGGTGCAAAAATAGCGCGCCAATTTTCAGAGAGAATTTCATATTTCGAACACACCATATTGTTACCCATCTTATGAGGGTCAAAACGACGCGAGAACCGTTCGAAACGGTCGAGCAACGAACGAGATATGGGAGGACGAAGCATCGAAACTGATCAGCGGTGCAAAAATAGCGCGCCAATTTTCAGAGAGAATTTCATATTTCGAACACACCATATTGTTACCCATCATATGAGGGTCAAAACGCCGCGAGAACCGTTCGAAACGGTCGAGCAACGAACGATATATGGGAGGACGAAGCATCGAAACTGATCAGCGGTGCAAAAATAGCGCACCAATTTTCAGAGAGAATTTCATATTTCGAACACACCATATTGTTACCCATCATATGAGGATCAAAACGCCGCGAGAACCGTTCGAAACGGTCGAGCAACGAACGAGATATGGGAGGACGAAGCATCGAAACTGATCTGCGGTGCAAAAATAGCGCGCCAATTTTCAGAGAGAATTTCATATTTCGAACACACCATATTGTTACCCATCATATGAGGGTCAAAACGCCGCGAGAACCGTTCGAAACGGTCGAGCAACGAACGAGATATGGGAGGACGAAGCATCGAAACAGATCAGCGGTGCAAAAATAGCGCGCCAATTTTCAGAGAGAATTTCATATTTCGAACACACCATATTGTTACCCATCATATGAGGGTCAAAACGCCATAAGAACCGTTCGAAACGGTCGAGCAACGAACGAGATATGGGAGGACGAAGCATCGAAACTGATCAGCGGTGCAAAAATAGCGCGCCAATTTTCAGAGAGAATTTCATATTTCGAACGCACCATATTGTTACCCATCATATGAGGGTCAAAACGCCGTGAGAACCGTTCGAAACGGTCGAGCAACGAACGAGATATGGGAGGACGAAGCATCGAAACTGATCAGCGGTGCAAAAATAGCGCGCCAATTTTCAGAGAGAATTTCATATTTCGAACGCACCATATTGTTACCCATCATATGAGGGTCAAAACGTCGCGAGAACCGTTCGAAACGGACGAGCAACGAACGAGATATGGGAGGACGAATCGTCGAAACTGATCAGCGGTGCAAAAATTTCAGAGAGAATTTCATATTTTGAACACACCATATTGTTACCCATCATATGAGGGTCAAAACGCCGCGAGAACCGTTCGAAACGGTAGAGCAACGAACGAGATATGGGAGGACGAAGCATCGAAACTGATCAGCGGTGCAAAAATAGCGCGCCAATTTTCGGAGAGAATTTCATATTTCGAACACACCATATTGTTACCCATCATATGAGGGTCAAAACGCCGCGAGAACCGTTCGAAACGGTCGAGCAACGAACGAGATATGGGAGTACGAAGCATCGAAACTGATCAGCGGTGTAAAAATAGCGCGCCAATTTTCAGAGACAATTTAATATTTTGAACACACCATATTGTTACCCATCATATGAGGGTCAAAACACCGCGAGAATCGTTCGAAACGGTCGAGCAACGAACGAGATATGGAAGGACGAAGCATCGAAACTGATCAGCGGTGCAAAAATAGCGCGCCAATTTTCAGAGAGAATTTCATATTTTGAACACACCATATTGTTACCCATTTCATATTTCGAACACACCATATTGTTACCCATCATCATATGAGGGTCAAAACGTCGCGAGAACCGTTCGAAACGGTAGAGCAACGAACGAGATATGGGAGGACGAAGCATCGAAACTGATCAGCGGTGCAAAAATAGCGCGCCAATTTTCAGAGAGAATTTCATATTTCGAACACACCATATTGTTACCCATCATATGAGGGTCAAAACGTCGCGAGAACCGTTCGAAACGGTCGAGCAACGAACGAGATATGGGAGGACGAAGCATCGAAACTGATCAGCGGTGCAAAAATAGCGCCCCAATTTTCAGAGGGAATACAATATTTTGAACACACCATATTGTTACCCATCATATGAGGGTACAAACGCCGCGAGAACCGTTCGAAACGGTCGAGCAACGAACGAGATATGGGAGGACGAAGCATCGAAACTGATCAACGGTGCAAAAATAGCGCACCAATTTTCAGAGAGAATTTCATATTTTGAACACACCATATTGTTACCCATCATATGAGGGTCAAAACTCCGCGAGAACCGTTCGAAACGGTCGAGCAACGAACGAGATATGGGAGGACGAAGCATCGAAACAGATCAGCGGTGCAAAAATAGCGCGCCAATTTCAGAGAGAATTTCATATTTCGAACACACCATATTGTTACCCATCACATGAGGGTCAAAACGCCGCGAGAACCGTTCGACACGGTCGAGCAGCGAACGATATATGGGAGGACGAAGCATCGAAACTGATCAGCGGTGCAAAAATAGCGCGCCAATTTTCAGAGAGAATTTCATATTTTGAACACACCATATTGTTACCCATCATATGAAGGTCAAAACTCCGCGAGAACCGTTCGAAACGGTCGAGCAGCGAACGAGATATGGGAGGACGAAGCATCGAAACTGATCAGCGGTGCAAAAATAGCGCACCAATTTTCAGAGGGAATTTCATATTTCGAACACACCATATTGTTACCCATCATATGAGGGTCAAAATTCAGTGAGAACCGTTCGAAACGGTCGAGCAACGAACGAGATATGGGAGGACGAAGCATCGAAACTGATCTGCGGTGCAAAAATAGCGCGCCAATTTTCAGAGAGAATTTCATATTTCGAACACACCATATTGTTACCCATCATATGAGGGTCAAAACGCCGCGAGAACCGTTCGAAACGGTCGAGCAACGAACGATATATGGGAGGACGAAGCATCGAAACTGATCAGCGGTGCAAAAATAGCGCGCCAATTTTCAGAGAGAATTTCATATTTCGAACACACCATATTGTTACCCATCATATGAGGGTCAAAACGCCGCGAGAACCGTTCGAAACGGTCGAGCAACGAACGATATATGGGAGGACGAAGCATCGAAACTGATCAGCGGTGCAAAAATAGCGCGCCAATTTTCAGAGAGAATTTCATATTTCGAACACACCATATTGTTACCCATCATATGAGGGTCAAAACGTCGCGAGAACCGTTCGAAACGGTCGAGCAACGAACGAGATATGGGAGGACGAAGCATCGAAACTGATCAGCGGTGCAAAAATAGCGCCCCAATTTTCAGAGGGAATACAATATTTTGAACACACCATATTGTTACCCATCATATGAGGGTACAAACGCCGCGAGAACCGTTCGAAACGGTCGAGCAACGAACGAGATATGGGAGGACGAAGCATCGAAACTGATCAACGGTGCAAAAATAGCGCACCAATTTTCAGAGAGAATTTCATATTTTGAACACACCATATTGTTACCCATCATATGAGGGTCAAAACTCCGCGAGAACCGTTCGAAACGGTCGAGCAACGAACGAGATATGGGAGGACGAAGCATCGAAACAGATCAGCGGTGCAAAAATAGCGCGCCAATTTCAGAGAGAATTTCATATTTTGAACACACCATATTGTTACCCATCACATGAGGGTCAAAACGCCGCGAGAACCGTTCGACACGGTCGAGCAGCGAACGATATATGGGAGGACGAAGCATCGAAACTGATCAGCGGTGCAAAAATAGCGCGCCAATTTTCAGAGAGAATTTCATATTTTGAACACACCATATTGTTACCCATCATATGAAGGTCAAAACTCCGCGAGAACCGTTCGAAACGGTCGAGCAGCGAACGAGATATGGGAGGACGAAGCATCGAAACTGATCAGCGGTGCAAAAATAGCGCACCAATTTTCAGAGGGAATTTCATATTTCGAACACACCATATTGTTACCCATCATATGAGGGTCAAAATTCAGTGAGAACCGTTCGAAACGGTCGAGCAACGAACGAGATATGGGAGGACGAAGCATCGAAACTGATCTGCGGTGCAAAAATAGCGCGCCAATTTTCAGAGAGAATTTCATATTTCGAACACACCATATTGTTACCCATCATATGAGGGTCAAAACGCCGCGAGAACCGTTCGAAACGGTCGAGCAACGAACGATATATGGGAGGACGAAGCATCGAAACTGATCAGCGGTGCAAAAATAGCGCGCCAATTTTCAGAGAGAATTTCATATTTCGAACACACCATATTGTTACCCATCATATGAGGGTCAAAACGCCGCGAGAACCGTTCGAAACGGTCGAGCAACGAACGATATATGGGAGGACGAAGCATCGAAACTGATCAGCGGTGCAAAAATAGCGCGCCAATTTTCAGAGAGAATTTCATATTTCGAACACACCATATTGTTACCCATCATATGAGGATCAAAACGCCGCGAGAACCGTTCGAAACGGTCGAGCAACGAATGAGATATGGGAGGACGAGTTGATGAATAATAAAATAAAGTTTTATGTTTGGCTGAATTTAGATTTAATGCATACTCATATTTTTATACTCTCCATACATCTCTCATTATTAGTCTCATTTGTCATTCACTATTAATCTAATTTCCTAAAATGACAAAAAATACTTGATTACAGTTAACCCTCTATCCTCATTCCTCATAATTGATTAGTCACATATTCTTTCCTTCTTTAATTCTTCTGCCCAAATGAAATGGCACTAATAGTGAGAGACGGAGAGAGTATTTATTTCGTTCAATTTCTTTCAACGTGCATACATTTTTGACTTATCTCGAATTTCTTAATATATTTATTCTTATAATAGTAATGAATATTCATTTTAACAAAAGTTTTTTAATTCATGAGCCAAAAAGCTCATTTTCTAGACATTTTATTTTTACAGTAATACTAATATTAATCATCTAACAGAGAAAAAAAAATAGAGCTAATAAAAGGAAAAACAAAATATTAAGATTATCAAAAGCTAATTAAAATTAGAGAATAAATTAGTGAATTTAATTGAATTTGACTTGTGTTAATTTGAAAATTATTACTCCCTCTATTTTTTTCTCACTTGATCGATTTTATTATTTTATACTACCACATAGTTTATCTATCTCACTCATAAAGGGATAACTTTTTCTCGACACAAGAATTAAGACGAGAGTGATAGTGATAGATAAAGTAGTGAGAATAGGTTTAAGTAGTTAAAATTTTACTATTTAAGATAATACTTCTATATAAGTGGGACGAGCGAAAATAAACTTATCACTTTATGAATGAGATGAGAGAGTATATAATAAATAAACGAGTAATATCTATAAAAGACGAAGGAAGTGATATCCTCTAAGCGGCTTAAATTAGTGTTCAGCTAACAAGATATAGACATTTGATATAAATTTAAGTGCTGCTCCCTTCGTTCCGGCCAATTTGGCCTAGTTTCCCGTTTTGGTTTATCGGGCCATTTGGCCTATTTTTTTTAAATGGACCAACACAATTCAATTAATATTTAATTAAAGGAGGTGGGCCCACTATTGTCACCTCAAGAATTTTGAATGCATTTAATTAACACAATTAACCTTATCCTTAAAGGAGGTGGGTACCACCACTATCACCTAATATTATTTTCTTAAAATCGTGCTGAAAAGGCATAGACCAAATGGGTCGGAACGGAGGGAGTAATAATTATTAATTAGATTATTTTGATTGAAATTTATAATAAATTAATACTATAAATTATTTACACATAAAGATTTGTACGAAATTAAAGCTAACTTTCACATCTATATTTCCCATTAATTTAACAATAATCATATTGTGGGTCCAACTTGCGTGGGGATATCCGCCTACAATAGAAACAAAAATCATTTTACACGTGTACACATAGATCATGGGGGAGGCACAGAAGACAGCTTTAGCTGTCTTTAGGATCGAAGCTCCCCACTTTGCCGTCCTCGTTTTTTTTTTCCGACATTAACAAGCCTAGTATACATACTAAATGGAGAAAGTACATAATTGCATTAAAATAAAATAATTCAAATGCATATATTTCAGCTACATCCTACTATTATCTCACGTCGTGCATAATCAATGATTTATAATTTATGATTTACTATCTCCATCTCATTAAATAAGCTCCATTTGAGAATGGACCAAGAACCAAGGAAAAAAAGATAAGGGAATTTAAGTACAACATTAGCAAAAAATTAGGATTTCCGTTTACTGTTACAAAATGTACTGTAGCGGGGTTTACTGTAGCTCATTTTACTGTTCATCGAATAAAAAATGAATAAAAAAAAAAAAAAAAAAGTCCTAAACAGATGAGAAACAGATCAGTTCATCTCTTAGGGGGGAAATTTAACATTTAAATTTCCCCCCAAATCACATCATACAATCTATATATCCATCAGTTTCCATCATTTGGATAGTTTCAAAATCAAAACTAAGCAAACTCTCTCAAGAACAGAAGAAGAAGGAGAAGATGGGGAAGATGGCAGATGTTCCAGTAGAGAGGAGGATTCAGATCATGCAGTACTTGCTGCAGCTGGAGAAGGATGGGAAGATATCCCATGGCAGCATCAATGAAGCTGCTGAAATGTTCCAAATTTCCAGATGGTCAATACAAAGAATCTGGAAATCTGCAAAACAACAAAGAGAAAGGGGTGAGGCTATGAATGTTGCTGCAAATAGAGATGGCAGAAGCAGAAAGAAGAAGCACACAATCAACTATGCTGTTATTGAGGCTATAGACCCCAGTAAAAGAGGTACCATTTCCTCACTTAGTGATGCATTAGGTCCACTGATTTCAAGAGCAACAGTGGGAAGATGGGCTAAGTTACTGCTCAGACACCATAGTAATGCTATAAGGCCTCTATTGACAGCTCCTAACATGTTATGGAGGTTAGGTTTTAGTCTACGAGCCTTACACTTCGATTTTACTAGGAACACTCCAACATTCAAGCCCATGGAAAATACCATTCATATAGATGAGAAGTGGTTCTACTTACAAAGGAAAAGCTGCAGATATTATCTGACCCCAATGGAGGCAGACCCCCTTAGAGTTACACAGTCAAAAAACTTCATCCCAAAAGTCATGTTTATGTGTGCAGTAAGTAGACCAGTGTTTGCAGAGGATGGGAGTGTTGTTTTTGATGGAAAGATTGGTATATGGCCATTCATAAAGGAGTACACAACAAAGAGAAACAGCAACAAGAGACCAAAAGGCACAGTGGAGCTAAAACCAATTCAAAGCATCACAAAAACAGTGGTGAAGGATTGCATTTTAAAAGAGGTAAGTCTGCCTTATTTTATTTCCATCAGTTTCCATCAATTGTGAGGTTTTATTAACACACTAACACATCAACATTTATGTTCAGATTCTGTCTGCCATCAAACTGAAATGGCCAACAAGTATGAGCAAGAGAATACAAATACAGCAAGACAACTGCAGAACACACATCAACAACACTGATCCAGAATTCCAAGAAGCAGCAAATGCAGATGGTTTCAACATACAGCTAGTCCAACAACCATCAAATAGCCCAGATTGTAATGCAAATGATTTAGGTCTATTTACAGCAATCCAAAGTTTACAGCAGAGGATGAAGTGCAAAAATCCAGAGGATCTCATCAAGGCAGTGCAGGAAAGTTTCCAAATAATGGAGCCACAGACATTAAACAAGGTGTTTTTATCATTGCAGTGTGTGTTACTTGAGATAATGAAATGCAAAGGCATGAACAACTTCAAATTGCCACATATGTCCAAGGATTCTTTGTTGAGGCAGGGTTTACTACCTCAAAACCTTGATGTTCCAGAATACATAGTTAGGGAATGCATAGATCATTTGATTGCAGAAGAAATAACTGAAGGATTAGACATTTTGATGGAAGAGATGGGCATCAGTGTCCCACAAGGTGCAGGGAATATGTTTGACTTGAATGCATAGAGTGAAGACTGAAATGGGAAAGTAAACATGAAGACAGCAGCTAATAGCAGTAGGTATTGGTTTTCATAGTGTGTATGTTTAAGTTTCCATTTCAAGTACATTTTGTAATTGTAAATGTCATCAGCAACTTTGCACCTAATTAAGTAATGCACATCATTGAATATCATGTATTCTCAGTCATATTACTAGTGATATGTCACGAGCAAATTGTAAAATCATCAAATAGTGTAGGCACAGACAACCAAAACCAATTAACAGAGGCTGAAACCACTTCAATAGAGGCCAAAGCATACAAATCTACTTAAACATGTCATCATTGCAGCTAATTAAGAGCCCTAAGTCCCACAATTGCCCAACAACAGACCATCAAGCACAGTGCAGATAACATCAGCAGGGAATCCACACATCCACATACTACCTCCATCTCAAGAAATAGCAATCACATAATGTAATACACCAAGAACAGAGCATCATTTGACCATATAACTCATCACCAGCTTTTTATCACAACATATACATTTAATCACATGAAATAGTCATCACAGATTGTAATACACACCAAGAACAGAGCATCATTTGACCGTATAATGTCATCAGCAGGTTTTTATCACAACATATACATTAAATCACATGAAATTGTATCCACAGAAGGTAATACACCAAGAACAGAGCATCATTTGACCAAAACTTATGTCATCAGCAACTTTAAATCACAGCATATACATTTAATCATGGGAAATTGTCATCACAGAAGCTAATAGAGGAAGAACAGAGCATCATTTGACCAAAAACTGTCATCAGCAACTTCTAATCACATCATATACAGAGCAAGCACCACAATTCACATAAAATCACAGAAGGGGATTACACATAATCACATAAAGAGAGGTCTAGAATTCACCCAGATTAATTACTGCTCAGATAACCCCATCTGCATCAAATGGTTCATCCACAGCTGCAACTGCATCAAATGGTTCCTCCACAGCTGCAACTGCAGTTCACCCCATCTGCATATCCAGCAACAACAGAGCATCAAATCAACCTATCTATCAATCTTTTTATGACCCTCAACTCTAAAATGTTACAGAAAAGCAACACATTAGTTTAGATATAGTATACACAGAGAAGAGGGAATTCATTGCATGTAAAACATTTTTGTGCTGAGGGTTCATAAAAAGATTGATAGATGAAATTATTCACCGCCATGTATTACTGCTCAGATCACCCCATCTCCATCGTCAGTGCACGGCGCCGCCTCGGAGCTCCCAGCCGCTTCAACTCTGCCGCCGACGGTGGCCCACGATGGGAGAATCCAGTACCGGTAGAAGTAATCTGGGAGCCGCCTCCATTTCTTCGGGTCAGATCTGTCCGGAGGTGGAGGAGCAGCTGGGACGGGCAACGCCGGCGCCTCTGGTGACGGGAGCCCAAGATCTAGGGTTTGCCGAGGCGGGGGGTGGACGGCGGAGAGTCTGGAACTTCATCCAGTTTTGCCTCCCTTTCCCGGCGAGGCAGACGGTAGCGATTCCGACTCAGGGGGTCAGATCTGCGAGGAGGGATGGGACGAGAACGCATGCGGCCGCGTTTAGGGAGATTTCCCGCGGGGGGAGACGGCGGCGAGGAAGGGGTAGGGTTTTGGGGGCTCCCTTCTTCATCCGAAGGGATGGATAGTTTCGCTCCAACCATCGACGGAGATGGAGGAGAGAGGGAGAGGGACAGATCGGGAGAGGGAGGCGGAGAGGGAGATCTAGGGTTTCACATAGAAGAGGGAGGCGGAGAGCTCAAGAGGGACAGATCGGGAGAGGGAGAAGGAGATCTAAGGTTTCACAGAGAAGAGGGAGACGGAGAGCTCGAGAGAGTTCGAGAAAAATGACAATGAGAGGGAGGCGGAAGTGAGGGGTAGGGTTTTGACCCCTCACAAAATTGGCTCCCTTCATTTTCCCTTAATTTGGGCTGAACAATTAGGGGCCCAATTATGGTTAACTAACCATAATTAGGGCCCTTATTATTATTTGATGGGATGACCCATTAACACTAATAATATGCCAAATACGGAAATGAGGCTATTAGTT
>JAQSCN010000059.1:0-50000 GCA_029379335.1 Thymus mandschuricus
AAAAAAAGTTAAACAATCTCAAATCTCACATTCTCACTTGTTAAATATTAAAATACTTAATGAATTTGGTAATTGATTTTTGATAATCTGAATTCTGAACATACATTGATACATACAATGATACACGTGCCATGTGATGCGGCACGATTTAAAAAAATCGACCGGTTCTACAAATGGAACCGGGAACCGGGAACCGCCGGTTCTTAACCGGGAACCGCCGGTTCTTAACCGGGAACCGCCGGTTCACGGTTCCTGGCGTCGCGAACCGGAACCGGACCGCCGGTTCCTCCGGTTCCTCAACCGGTTCCTAACCGGCGGTTCCGGCTACGGTTATAAAACCGCCGGTGCCGGTTAAAATTCCGGTTAGAACCGGCGGTTCCGGTTAGTTTGGGCAGCACTACCATGGAGTTCATATTTTAGTTTTCATATTTAATGTACAATTAATAAATAAATAAAAAGTGTTGACCTATTTCGTGGACGGAATGAGACATCTTACCGATCAACGTTCTAGTAGAATAGTATTGAAGATAATATTCTTCATATTGTCACAACCGGATTCCATTCGATTCATTATTTACATATAATCACAATTATAAACTTTGAGAATACTTGTAATTTGTAATTCAAAGTTACTAGTAATAAATTGTAGTACCGTAATTTGAAAGAATTTCATCTGCAAAAAAAAAAGTAAAATGATTTTAAAGAATTCCATATCAATTTGTTTTTAATTTTACATGGCTTTACAGTATTTGCTGACTAACAAAAATCGAAATTTAATTAATTAATTCCCTAAAAAAAAAAAGAAATTAAAAAGGAGCAGCAGTTAATTGACCATTTTGCCCTCCGATTCTACTGCTCGATGTGGACCGACGCTGTGCTCCTATCCCTCCTCAACACGTACCTACTGAATACCGAATCACCCGAACCCGTACCCGTACCCGAATCCGACTCCTGAAGGCTCGCGCTCCTCCTTAACGGGCCCCCGTCGGATCTCCCCCTCCGGAAAATCGACCCTATATTGCCGAAAAACCGCCGCAAAGCGCCGCCCCTCCGCCGCCGTACCCATGGACCCCACTCGATCCCCCTCGGCGCGCCGCCGCTAAGGCTGAGGCTCCCTTCGACTTCCGAATACACCGCCGGCATCTCTCCCTCTCCTCCGCCAACGAATCTCCCCACCGCGAACCCGCCGCCGGGTAGCCGCCAAATCGAGAGCCCCACCGCCCCGGACTGGCCGGAGCCGCCGTCCGGCTCATCGACCGGGAGCTCGTGGCGGCAGACCGGGCACGAGTTGTGGAGGTTGAGCCAGGGGAATATGCAATCGGCGTGGTAGATGTGCTTGCAGGGCATCTCGCGCGCCTCGGATCCGAGCGCGAAGGCGTCCGTGCACACGGCGCAGTGCGCGTCGGCGTCCACGTGGCACGCCTCGATCTGTACGGTCGGCAGCGACGCGACGGCGTGCTTGCTCGCCGGCGGATTCTCCGGCCGCGCCCACAGGCTGAACCCGATCTGCGAGAGGCGGTCGAGCATCACCTCGAATCCGGATCCGAGGAGCGTCTCCGACATGGAGGACGGCAGCGGCCGGATCCCCGTACCCGACCCGTCGTCGTAGTACAGCTCGTAGCTCCGCCTCCCACCCTCAGCCGGCGGCGACTCCGACTCCGAATTGCTCCGGAGAACTATCAGCGGATTGAACGACGCGCCGTTGCGCCGCCGCCGCCGCGGCGAGGCGAACCTGCGCGGACGTTCCGGCGAGAAATCGGTCGGGTCCACCGTTTGGATAAACCCGCCGCGGCAGTGCGGGCACACAACGGTTTCCTCCTCCGTGACGGAGACGATCCTCATGCACTGGTAGCACCAGTACGACGGCGGAGGCGAATCCATCGGCGTTGACCGGCGAGATCCGCGGAAACGGAGGGCGGAAGGAAAAAGGGGAATATTCCGTCGGAAAAGAGGCGAATAGATTTGACGGAGAACGTTTGTGTGGCGGAGTATATATGTATATATATATATATATTTAAAGGTAAATGATTGAAGAGTGTGAGCTGTGAAGACAGAGAGAAAGTGGTGAAAGAGAGGACATTAGCGAGAAATAATATTACACTACACGTTATTCCAAATTTTAGAATGAGGGTTTATTATGTATGCAAATTGCCTTGAATGTAAACGCGTGATGACACGGCTGCTAACGGCCGTTATCTCTTCCCTATTTCAGATATTGTCAAGTCCTAATTTACATACTAATTTTAATTAATTTTAGGATTATCAAATTATTATTTTATTAATAAAATCCACTAGTCTATTTGTATATATTCACTTGCTTAACTTTTCTTTTCCCATTTGTTTATTGGCAATTTTTATGTACATATGGTATGGTGTTCCTTCATTTTTATTATATAATTTGACTTCCAAAACCATGATACTACTATTTTTATTGTTTTTGTATTGGGAATGTTGATTAGTGTACATTAAAAGCTTTTTGTAGTTATCAAATACTACTTCCGTCTCATTAACGACGAGCTCCCTGAATATTGTATAGACGGTTTCGATTTATTTGTGTAATTGTTTGAAAAAAGCATCATTGGACATTGAAAATATTGTTATATGCTAGACGAAACAAATTAATGATGATATGAATTTAAACAATTTATATAAACGTAATATTCTCTCTGAAGGGTTAATATTTAGCTCGTACATAACATAATCAGTTAGTGTATATTGTATAAATTCAAAGTTGGGTATCGACATTAATAAATTTTGTCCATACATACAACACAACATTTTTAATGTCCATAATTATCTTCCAAACAATTAGACAGCTAAGTTTCCTCATTTTAATTAATTAAATTAAAAAAAAAATAAGGTTTTCAGCCTTTAATACCCCAGGTCAATATATAGAATATCCTAATTGTACATACTAAAATTAGTCAATTTAATCAAATTAATTAAAATCCTAAAAGAGAGCTTATTATTGTCATCAACCAACCGTGAGAAGGGGGGAGAAAGTAACGGCGTTAGCACTGTTTGTGCAAAGTGGACTGGTCTCAAAGGATTATAATTGCAAGTTGAATATTATTATTATTAATAATTTATTTAAAATGGGAAATATTGGAATGAATAAATAAATTAATTAATTAGTTTGGGCCGTGGAAATACGCAGTCAATTAGGATGGGCCGTGGAGGATAAGAAAGCCGGCTTGTCGCGTGTGGCGCACGCGCGGGCGAGGGAAGGTGGGGTTGGTTCCAATGTGAAACCACGCGTGAGAATTGTGTCTCCACTCCACGCATCATTTCCTCCTCAATTCCTTCTTTGTTTTTACTAAATCTTTAATTCATAATTTATCGTTCTTTACTATGCTAAAATAATAACCGTCTAACTGGCGGAATAAAAGGCGGGTTCTGATCGACGACGGTGCACGGTCTAGTTGGTTAGACGCAACATGTTCAACAAATATGGTCGATAGTTCGAATCATTTCGAATGTATTAAAATGCTCCCATCGACATACCTAAGTCTAATACACATGTCGGAGGGGCTAGGTTGGGGCTAACACTTCAAAAATTGCAATTAAGACCTGACCGGGAAAACATTTTGGAGAGTCATCAGGTCAACTCGAGCCCATTGGACTTTTGAGTGTTTTTGGTTGGGTTGGCTTCACAGTCTCACGAAGACGAAGCCTCTGATTTCGTAGCTCAAGTCCGACTATGGGTGGACAAAGACTACCGAACGAGCTAGACCGTTTTCGGGCTTATTTTGATGGCTCTAATTAGCATACATTCAATGCACTTGGGCTCCTAAAATTTATACTAACCGATTTTGTAAGTTGATGTGTCCGAGAATCTTCTCCATTGGTATGCTTCTCTCATTTTGGGCTATTTGGATTCTAATTGGGCCTCAACATGTGGGAAAGCCTATTAGTACTAGTACTACCCATAACTTTAATAAATCGTGCACTCCTAATAAGTGTCCCGAGCCGTCAAATTTCAATAACTAAAAAAGTGCTTAAATTTACCATATTAACCCCTAATCATTACATAGAAAATTGAAAAAGTAAAAAAAGTGTAATGATAGTAGGGGTAAAATTGGTAGTTTAGCTAAATATTTACATTGAAATATGTGATAGGACACTTATTATGAGACAAAAATTTTGGCGACTTGGGACACTTATTAGGGGACGGAGGGAGTACACCGTATTTCATAACAATCCCTTTCATATTGTAATATGATAATTGTAGATTATGGAATTCCTATTACTCACATCTTTTCTCCTAAATTAGTTTAGAAAAATGTCTTCGATACTTCATATATTGAGATGATTATTTAAGAGATATATGACTCAATTTTAATACTCCAGCTTAAATCTCACGTTTCGTTTTAACACGAGAATATATGTACAATGTAAAAACTGAAGAATAAATGATTCGCATTAAATATTAACTGATAATTTTCTCTATCTTAGAAATTATGAGAATTTGTGTGGGACAACGTATTAGTTAATGTTAGGACAAACATCATGTCTCACACCGAGAATTTAAGGTAGACGAGCCTTATATATAAAGATGAACACTACTACATTAGTATCAGGTCTTTTGGATAGGAGCCCAAAAGCAAAACCGTGCGCCCAAAGCGGGCAATATCATACTATTGTGATTCGGTGACGCGTCGCACAAAACCGTGTGCCCAAAATATCATACTAATGCGATAGCAATATCATACTAATGTAGTTGTTCGGTGGCACGTTAGACAAAATCGTGTGCCCAAAGCAAACAATATCATAATAATAATAATATCATACTAACGTAGTGGTGGTGCGTGTGACATACTAATAATGTGTTGGGCGAAAACTGATTCGTAACAAATCTAAGTGTTGTGCAATATCATACCAATGTTATTCGAAAAAATTACATAGATTTGTAGCAAATTGATAGTTTGAGATTTAATCGATTATTCCGAACAACACAACGTAAAATATTTTCAGTAAAATAAGATTATATTTGATAATCAACCATATCAATAATATTCACAAAATCGCATGTGAAATCCATCTTTAATATTGGAATTCCAATTCTAAAAATATATAGATTCGTACGCAATAAATAATTAAGGAAATAAAATAGGTTAAGACAATTCGAGGCGGCGAGGCTTTGAATCGAATAGGGCAGAACCCAGTTTAGAAAGAAAATTTAGAACGTTACTACCGCATAAAAAAAGAAAATAGAAAGAAAAGAATTATTACCAAGTGTAGTGTGATGCTGCTGCCCTTTCTCTCTTTCCATACTTGTGCAACAAAACCCTAAAATGGGGTTCAATTCGCCGCCAGTTTGATCCTTCCTCTTTATTTAATAAACCTCTGATCCTCTGCCTTACTCCACTGCTGTTTGCACAAACTCCACACCAATGCTCTCTCGTTCTTATACTCTCTGCCTTTTTTACCGGACTAATGCACTGCTCCATCATTTATGAAGGGAGATGGACTCAACTTTCTTGATTTACGGTTACTCTCAAGACTGAGGGTGAGTTTTTTTTTTTTTTGTTGATTTTTTATGTTTTTGGTGGAGTAGTTGCTTTGAGGGTTTTATTAATCTTTAAGAACTGGGTTTTTCTTGATAACGGATGGTCAAAGTCGGGATTTTTATGGCTTTGGAGCTTTCAGTATTCAATTCTTGCTAATGGGTTTTTTTTTGCTCTCTCTCGTTTGGTTAATTAATGTTTTGTTGAGTTTCTGTGTTGCTTGGTGTTAATTTAAGCTTTTTTTGTTTGTGTGTGGAATGGGCAGTAAGCATCTGAGTTTTTGAAGAAGAAGTAGAAGAAGAAGGAGGAGGAGGAGAATCATGTTGTCTGAATTGGGTAGGAGGCCGATGATTGGGGGGAATGAAAATTCGTTCGGGGATGAGTTCGAGAAGGAGTTAGGTTTCTTGCTCCGAGAGCCGAGGAGGGATGAGGCGGATGATCTTGAGAAGGAGCTGAATTTGTATAGGAGTGGATCGGCTCCGCCTACTGTTGAGGGTTCGCTTAATGCTGTGGGTGGGTTGTTCAACCATGGCGTGGCTGGAGCTTCGGCTTTTGCTGATTTTGCGAAGAGCAGTGGTAATAGGTTCATGTCTGAGGATGAGCTTAGGTCTGATCCTGCGTATCTGAACTATTATTACTCGAATGGGAATTTGAACCCTAGGCTGCCACCGCCTCTGTTGTCGAGGGAGGATTGGAGGTATGCTCAGAGGTTGCAGGGAGGGAGCTCTGCTATTGGTGATAGGAGGAAGGTGAATAGGGATGATAGTGGCAATGGTGGAAGATCTATGTTTCCTTCGCAGCATAGTTTTAACTCGAAGAACCAAGAGAGTGAGGACATGGATAGGCTGCAGGGTTCTGGGGAGTGGGCTGGTGATGGACTTATCGGTTTGCCTGGATTAGGTCTAGGTAGCAAGCAAAAGAGTCTTGTTGAGATTTTTAAGGTTAGTATTCGACATTTCTCTTTTCGAGACTTGAGTTTTGATGCATGGTTTCTGCATTGGCATTTCCTTGTTTTCGTATGCTGTGGATTGTAGGGCTCTTAAATGCCTAGTGATACGATTCTGTGCAGATTTCCTGGGTTCTTCAATCCCCCTCCCCCGATCATTTGTCATGAATTTGTTTCGTATTTTGGGAATCTTGGTACATATGGTATGATAGGACTCTAATCAGATTTTGTTCCATTTTGCGCTGCACATATAATCTCGTTTAGAATGGATACGATACACATGATTGCCTTCCTTTTCAATCTATTGTAACTGGGTCTATACAGGCTTCATTTGTGGAAAGATGAATACTTTGTTGAAATGATATAGGATCTTCTTTAAAGTAGTACTATTAAAGCAGACGTCATTTGTCAAATGTGACGTAGAAGTGAAGCATCTAGCTCGATTTTCTTAAGCAATTAATGTCACTTTGGCATCTTTTGGTTTGTCTCCAACATGCATGCAGTTTAAATGATACACATCCTTTCTTTTTTTTATATTTTGTTTTTTTTAATAATAAAAAAAGTTAACTTCGATTCTGGATGTTTAGGAATTCTGTGTTATCCTTCTAATTGATAGTATCGTCATTATTTTCTAGACTTCCAGGTGGATGAATCATGGTTTTCTCTCTACCTTCATTGTCTTAGTCTCTTATTACCATGTTCTTTCCATTTCCGTCACCATTTTTTTCGACATTTGGAATTACATTTGTAAATTTCCGTCAGTCTTTGCTCAATCAGGAGGTTCCATCTTAGGTTTCGTACATTTGCCCATAGGGCAAATGTGCTATTCTGATATTTTTTCTAGATCCTTCTTTGCAGTTTCGGATCTAGATTTTGCTGAAAATTTAATTTCCATTGGTGTTATAGACATTCGTATACTTTTCCTGTGTTATGTCTAACGTCTTTGAATGCGTGTAGGATGACTTCAACCGCTCTACTCCAGATTCTACACGCCCTTCACGACCAGCTAGCAGAAATGCCTTTGATGAGAATGCCAATGCTTTGGGCGCAGCAGAGGCTGAAATGGCTCATCTGTATGGAGATTTCACATCCTCAGACCCCTTACTCTCAGCTTCAAATATGCAGAGTTCAGGAGCAGCCGCTTCATATTCTTATGCTGCTGCTCTGGGAGCATCCATGTCAAGAAGCTCAACACCTGATCCTCAACGAATTGCAAGAGTCCCCAGCCCTTGCCCAAATCCTATTGGTGGAGGCAGAGCGGGAAATTCAGAAAAAAGAAGCATGAGTAATGCTAGCTCCTTCAATGGAGTTTCGTCTAACTCTAAGGATACTGCTGATCTGGTTGCTGCGTTAGCAGGAGTGAACCTCTCGAATGGCATTGCTGATGAGGAACATGATCTATCCTCTCATATTGAGGATGATCACAAGAATTATCTTTTCAATATGCAGGGTGGTCAAAATAATGCTAGAAAGCATACATTTAATAAAAGACATGAACTTGGACAGTCAAATATGTCTTCTGCTCCTCAACCCGTGAGCGGCGGTTATATGTCACATCTGAATAATAGTACTTACCTTCAAGCTGAGCTTCAGAACAACGGTGTTCTATTGAATAACTCATACAGGAATGGATCTCCTAATGGTGGAGGTGGCATACTTCCCCAGTATCAGCATTTGGATAGTCCCAATTCATCCTTTTCTAATTACGGAGGTGGCTATCCTATGAGTCCGATAGCCGGACAACTTGGCAGCCCAAATTTGCCTCCACTCTTCGAAAATGCTGCTGCTGCATCTGCTATGGCTGCATCTGGAATGGACTCAAGAATGTTGGGAGGATCGAATCTCGGTGCGGAGCTGAACCTGGGTAGGACAGGCCACCAGATGGGTGGAAATGCCCTGCACTCTCCTTTTGTCGACCCTTCCTATCTGCAGCAGTTGAGGACTGCTGAGTACTCTGCAGCACAAGTAGCAGCTCTTACAGACCCCTCTCTCGATAGGAACTACATGAATGATTCATACTTGGATCTGCTTCAGAAAGCATATCTCGGAAATTTATTACCTTCTCAGAACTCAGAGTATGGTGTTCCCTTGGGAGGCAAAACTGGTGTATCCAATTCTCATGGATACTTTGGAAATCCTGCTTATGGGTTTGGAATGTCTTATCCAGGCAGTCCCTTGGCAAGTCAAGGAATTCCGAATTCAGCTGGTGGGCCTGGTAGCCCTATGAGGCATGGTGACTTCAATATGAGATTCCATGGCGGGATGAGAAGTTCAGGTGGAAGTGTGATTGGACCATGGCACCTGGACCCTAGCTTCGGTTCTTCTCTGCTAGAAGAGTTCAAGAGCAATAAAGCTAGATGCTTTGAGCTTTCGGAGATCGCTGGCCATGTTGTTGAGTTCAGGTGTGTAATGTGTTTAAGGCAATTTAATAAAGAAATTCTGAAGTCTGATATTTCTTTTTTCCTTTTTTTTTCCCTCTCTAATTCACATCTTAATTTAATCTTCCTAATTTACATCTGTATCTAGCGCTGATCAATATGGGAGCCGATTCATTCAACAAAAGCTTGAAACTGCTACACCGGAAGAGAAGGACATGGTCTTCGAGGAAATTTTTCCTCAAGCTCTTACACTAATTACTGATGTGTTTGGTAACTATGTTGTCCAAAAGGTAACCAAAATACTTGCCCATCCATTCCGTCAACCTGTTTTGCTTAATTAGTTCTTTTAGACCTTACTTGTCCTTCTGAAACTGATACTTTGTCTCCCCAGTTTTTTGAACATGGCATGCCGTCTCAAAGAAGAGAATTAGCCAGCAAGCTTTTTGGACATGTGCTAACCCTTAGCCTTCAGATGTATGGCTGTCGAGTGATTCAAAAGGTAACATATCTTTGTTATGAATTGACCATAGCGTAGATAGATTTCTTGCCTGCTGGTAATTTATGGATCCCCACTTGGTTCATTCAAGTGTTAATTCTTATGAACATGTTTTTTTGTTGAACTGGAGGTATTTATTCTTGCAATAAATGCTATCTGATTATGTAGGCAATTGAAGTTATTGATGTGGATCAAAAAATAAAAATGGTTGAAGAGCTGGATGGCAATATTATGCGATGTGTGCGTGATCAGAATGGAAATCACGTCATTCAGAAGTGCATCGAATGTGTTCCTGAGGAGCATATTCAGTTTGTTGTATCAACTTTCTTTGACCAAGTTGTGACTCTGTCTACTCATCCATATGGCTGTCGCGTGATACAGGTTAGGGGAAAGTGTATGAATGGGTTTCTGTCACTTTGACCTTGATTGTTTCTGAGAAATGCTTTACATTGTGAGGTGCATTTTTTTTGGCAGAGAGTTCTCGAGCATTGCAAGGATGAGAAAACCCAGGCGAAAGTGATGGAAGAGATTCTGGGGTCTGTAAGCATGCTAGCACAGGATCAGTATGGGAATTATGTTGTTCAGGTTTGTAATTTGTTTAAACGAGTAATATATACTTGTGGCCTTGTGTACGAGGGAGTGTTGTGGTCGTCTATGGAAGCAGGAATATTAAATGCCTGCTTGCTTTACTGTTTGATGTTGTCAAGTGTGAAACTCCACCTTTATGTTTTTCACCTCTATTTTTGCAATCTTTACGAAGAGTTTGATGCTTTTTATTATCAGTGGTGCTCTTTGCTGAGCCAAGTGATTCTCTGTGAGTGAAAAGGGATTGGAAGACTCAACTTTTCTATTTGTTTAAAGTTCTCGTTCCTTTACTTGCTCGCAACTCAGATTCATTCGATGTTTTTGCCGTTGTCATCTAATTTCTTGTCCATTCCCATATCATTGATTTCTATTTTGAGAGTTTATGGCCTCGTTTTAACTCTAACATAAAGGTAGCATTGTATCTGGTAAGCATGGTATATGAACTTTTGACTTATTATTTTTCATATTGTTTTTGTAGCATGTACTGGAGCATGGGAAGCCACACGAGCGAACGATCATAATTCAGGAGTTAGCTGGAAAGATAGTTCAGATGAGCCAACAGAAGTTTGCATCGAATGTTGTTGAGAAGTGTTTGACTTTTGGTGATCCAACCGAACGCCAGCTGCTGGTGACTGAGATGCTTGGAACAACTGACGAAAACGAACCTCTTCAGGTTTGTCAAGTCTATGTTTTCCCATAAAATCATTCGATGCTTGTAACAAGGCTGAACTATGCAGTGGCTTATACTTGAAATATTTTTCTATCAAATACTATATGTTGGCCTAAACTTGAAACCGTTCTCTTTAATCAGGCTATGATGAAGGACCAATTTGCAAACTACGTGGTACAGAAAGTACTCGAGACGTGCAGTGATCAGCAGCGGGAACTGATCATGTGTAGGATTAGGGTCCATCTTAATGCACTGAAGAAGTACACCTATGGAAAACACATAGTCGCTCGTGTAGAGAAACTTGTCGCTGCTGGAGGTAACCATCTTTCACACCTAAAATTTATTAGAAATTATTCTTCGATAATTCATACACATCTCATTTATAATAACCCTACATTTGTTTTAAAATATTCGTAGAAAGGAGAATCGCTGCAGCTGCTGCTGCTGCAGCTGCTCAGGGCCCGAACTGTGCGTAGATTTGATGTAGGAAGGAAGGAAGGAAGTTTGTACAGTTAATTAACTCAGCCTAGTTCGGCTACTCCCCTATCTCGTGTGCTGCTGCTCTGCTCTGCTCCTTTCCCGGGTACGGGCTAATTGCAAATAATAAAAACAGAAAAATGTCACCTTGTACTGAAGATATGTAGATTGTGTAGTGCTAAGTTCATACGTAGAGTCTAGTTTAGCTGGGGACGGACGACCTTTTTACCCGTCCAGAGTTGATAAAAAATGATGGCGACTATACGAAAAATATGCTGAGGTTGTATTATAGAAGGAGGAAGAAGAAGAAGAAGAAGAAGAAGGAGGTGAGGTTAATTTCCTATGTACAAATTGTGGCATTGCTCAAGAGCTGCTGCTTTTTTAGTAGTTATGGAGTTTTTTTCTTTCTATGTATGGTAATATAACATTTTTCTTACTTTGGAAAGTAGGGTTTTTGTAAAGTTTTTCTGAACTTACTCCATCAAATAAAAATCCTGCTTTTTTTATATTTTATGTTTTTATTTTAATTTTGATTTTTGTTGATGTTATGCTTCAATTTTGAATTCTACGCTTTCAAGTTGAGTTATTTTTTTCAGTAATTTTTGCATGTATTTCCATACTTCTTGATGATGACAAAATGGATTATTGAAGATTGATTTTTACGAGTAAAGAAAAATATCGAAAAAAATCTTTAAAATTCATTTTAAAACGCATTATAAAGCGTGAAATATCATGTCAGAATTATTCAAAAGAAACTATTCGATTTGAACGAGATGAAGAGAGAGTAATGTTAAGCGCAATTTATTGATTAAATGTTTAATTAGCCGCTCTCTACAACCTATAAGGAGGAATAATTGAGGTAAGTTGTCTAAATTTATTATTTTTATTTTTGTAAAAATTCGTCACTTATTTTTATTGGAATAATAGCAAGTTGATTAATAAATTCATTTAATTATACAGCTTGGAATAGATATATAGGCCGCAAATAGAGTTACCAAAATTTACATTTCCACAAAATTTCTCTTTTTTAATTATAGATTTTGTCACGCGGTATACATATTTTTTTAATTATAATAATTATATAATAGTCAACTTAAGAAAACAATAAAATCAAGATAAAATTTTACTTTATCTTTTACTTTCCATTTTTTTATGGGGTGGGGCCACCGCTCATTTTCCTGAAAAAATTAATTTTATATTCAATTTGGATAAAGGTTTACGTGGCATTTCTGTTTTTATTATGCTAAAAATAGTTTATTCAATTTTTTTACACGTATTATATACGATACCATTTTTTGTATACATTGTTTACATAAATTGTAATTTGATATATTTCATAGTTTGTGTAAATAATCATTTGAACTCAATATTTCCTTAGTAGTATAAGGACTATTCCTAGAATAACATATTCAGATGCGCTTCATTTTCTAATCGGAACGTTCCACTTTAATCGACTTGTTTTTTTTAATACAAATAATTAATCATTACTTTTCAATGCTGGCGTTTTACTTTTTAATGCGGACGTTTTACATAAGATCTTGTGCCGAAATTAAACGAGCCAATTGAAGTGGGACAGAGGGAGTAATATATTGCATAAATAGTTTGTTTAGAATGTTTTATTGAAACAAAAAAAAAATGATTTTTTGTTCATTGAAGACGTGCATATGCTCTTAGTAAAAAAATGCAACCAACAACATTAATTCTCTATATATTCTTTTTAGTACACATAATATTTAACCTTGAAATTGAAATTTAATATCTAGTCAAAATTAAACATCCACTATTTTTTTTCCAACCTAATGCTTATTAATTTCATATTTACTATATTAAATTGCATAATGTGCATTCATGGCATCATTAATTACTAGTCGTCTATTGTTAAACATGCTTCATTTACAATTAATTTAAAAGTATTTAATAAAAATCAAATGTATAAGTAGATTTTTTTATTTTTTTATTTAAAATTTTTTTTTGATGAGAATGAGAATGAGAAATGAGAGATGTAATTCCACTAGAGAGTAATTACCATCGTAATTTGGGTTTAGTTTGATTATTCTTAAAAGTGAAATAGAAAACAACTTTTACAATTTAATGCTTTAATTAATACTAGTATTAATAAAGTGATAAAGTAGTCAAAAACACTACTCCTAATAACAAAGGGAGCAAATAAACGCTTGAGTTATTTATTACACAATTAAGTGATTATTTACATTGTAATTTGGATTAGGCTTTGGAGTTTGGACTTATTTTTGGTTGGGCTTTTAAACTTTATTATTACAACAAAAATTCAGGCCTATTTCATCATAACACAAACATCTTTGCTCAAACCCAAAATTAAATTAAAATATTTATAATATAGTAATAAAAATAATTATAATAATGGTAAGTGGTGAAGAATAAGTTGAAAATTAAGACAGCCGATCATCTATCCTATATACTTTAATGCCTCCATAAATTGTAATGTTTATCTTATGTGCATACGTACACACATCATATATGTATATAGAGCGATAGAGCTATTTTACGAATTCTATTTTCTATCGAGTTGAATCAAACCGAGTACTGGCCATCTCGGGCTCGTCTCGATTAAATATTCAATCGTTCGAGTTTGAGCTAGAGTTTGTTCGAGCTTTAGTTTTGTGACTGAAAGCTCAACATATACTTGATTATAATATATTTGAGTTTGAGCTCGAACTCTAGTAGTGAAACGTTCGAACTCTTTAGTCGAACACACACGATCATGTAGTCCGAGCCCGGCAAGCTCAAGCTCGACTTTAAATTAGTTTAACATAGTTAATTTCAAATGTTTCCCCACTTATAATAAGCTTAAACACTGTTTGATTTTCAATCACGGGCCTTCGAACATGCTCAACATAAAAGATTGCGAACATACTCGATTATATACTATCCGAAAATGTTTGCGAGCAGTCCGGTCATTGTAGTATTCGAACTTAGCACGATTATTAACGAATACAAGTTCGATCGAACATTATTTAAGGCAGTGACCAAATAGTTATCAAGTAGCTTGACTCATTTACGATTTTATGAAAATAAAGGCAATTCCTACCTACTAGAAAAATCCTTCATGCTTTCTCCTACCGAAAAAGGGCAGGATAATTATCACATAAATATCATGTGCAAGAGGGGCAAATTCGAGATTTCAACCAATTTGGCAAAGAAGAATATATTAAAATCCCTCAAAATAAAATTACTAAAAAAAGATAAAAAAGCAGTAGTAGAAAGTTACAGCAGTAAACAGTTCAACAGTAGAGAGAGAGAGAGAGAGATGAGAGAGAGAGCTTGGGTTTAGGCATATAGCTAGGCAGTGCGATTTAGCCACAAGGGGCAGTTCTTCAGCTTCCAGTTCCACCCCCGAATGTAAAGAGCCAACGTGTCGCTCCCAGATTCTTCTTTCCCCCAAATTCGTCTCCTCTCCCTCTCTCTCTCTCTCTCTCCCTCTCCCTCTCCCTCTCTCCCCTTCATGTATGTGTATGTATCTCCCTTCTTTTTTTGATGATATACATGTATAAATCAAGAAGCAGCAGCAGTCGGTTATCCATCGCCAGGTCAATTTACACCACCTAGTATTAAGGGAATTTGTTTATTGAACAAAATTTAAACTTGAAGAAAATGTTTTTGCATTTTTATTTTTAGAAACTAAATATAAATACTGCAGCTTTGGTTAAATTCGGCCACTGTATTTAATCGCCTCCCCCCCTCTCTCTCTCTCTCTCTCTCCTATTCTCTCTCACAGTAGTAGTTGCAAAAACAAAACCCTAAAAGGGGTTTCTTTGCGAGAACGATTCGCCGCCAGATTGATCTTTTTCTCTTATATAACTCATGACCCTCTCTCTCTCTCTCACTCTTCTCCTCCCTCTCACACAAATGCTCGCTTCTTAGCTGAGCTTTGTTGTATCAGAGACTGAATTTGCTTCATTTCTTTGTATTTAATTTGAACGGAACATGGACCCTTTGGCCGGTGCTCAATTTTATTGAGTTTAATGTTATTGTTAACTGAGCCTTTTCGTTTCTGATCGTGCGTTTTCCTTTTGCTGAAGACTTTATTCATCTTCAAGAACTGAGCTTTCCTGAAACTTGGATGGTCAAAGGTTGTTTTTTTTTTACGAGCTCGAATCTTTGGTCTTCGATTATGCTCGCGTGCGTTGTGTTTGGATTTAGTTCTTGATTAGTTGAGTTTCGTTTCCTGGTTAGCTTTCTAGGGTTTCTGCGGTTTGGTATGCGTCTCTGTGTTGATAATTTACTGAGTTTTTGTGTTTTTGTTTTGGTTTGTTTTCTTGTGACGAACAGTGAATTTCTGGGTGTAAATTTGTGAAGAAACATGTTATCAGAATTAGGTAGGAGGCCCATGATTGGAAAAAGTGAGAATTCATTTGTGGATGAGTTTGACAATGAGATAGGGCATTTGCTCCGCGATAAAAGCAGGCAAGAGGCCGATGATCTTGAGAAAGAGCTTAATTTGTACAGGAGTGGATCAGCTCCACCTACAGTAGAGGGTTCACTTAGTGCAGTAGGTGGGTTATTCAACCATGGAGTCGGTGGTGGAGCTGGGAATGGAGCTGGTGCTGGTCCGGCCATTGCTGAGTTTGCGAGAAATAAGAGTGGTAATGGGTTCATGTCCGAGGAGGAGGCCAGGTCTGATCCTGCCTATGTAAATTATTATTATGCCAATGTGAATCTGAACCCAAGGTTGCCACCACCTATAGTGTCGAGGGAGGATTGGAGGTATTCTCAGAGGCTACAAGCAGGGAGTTCTGCTATTGGGGATAAGAGGAAGGTGAATAGGAATGACAGTGGCAATGGTGGGAGATCCATGTTTGCGATGCCTCCGGGTTTCAATCCAAAGAAGCAAGAGAGTGAGAATGAGGATAAGCTTCAGAGTTCTGAGTGGGGTGGTGACGGGCTCATTGGTTTGCCTGGATTAGGGTTAGGTAGCAAACAGAAGAGCCTTGCAGAGATTTTTCAGGTTAGCAGTTAGCATTCAACCTTCTCTTCTTTCTATGTTACATTTCTTCTTGTGGATGTCTTATTTGATGATTGAGTTCTGAAGATGTTGGCATCTGAAGTTTCTGATTGTGCTTCGCTTGCAGATATTAGAGAGTGAAGTTTAGTACTTCTGCTTAGTTGTGTGCATGGTTACATCGAATAGTTTTCCTGTATCATTTGTTTGCATGACTTCATTTCGTAAATTCTCAAGCTTGGTGCATCACATGTGTACTAGAGTTCTGAAAAGAATATGGTGTGCATAGTTGCTCAAGATAAAGATTGCATTTTGAAGATGATTCAGTTGTTCCTTCATATGGATTAGATATACTTGCTTTTAGAGTACCTAAGGAAAGTTTTCATTTTCTCTTATTTCCCTATCATTTATGCCTGCTTAGTGTAGGCTTCACCTGTGGAGACCCTTTATTGAAGTGATTATGCTCTTTCTCTAACTATTGAAAGCATGCTATGACCACCCATTCAATCATTCTTTGATTTCTTTCAGCATTTTTCTATTATACAACGAACTCTTGAAATATGAAAATACATGCGTTTTATGGATATCCTCCTTCTAGTTCTGCCTGTATAGCATTAGTTTGTCTCCACGAGGATTTCTGTCACATCCCTAGGCTTTTCAGTTTAAATTTTAGGGATGCCATCATTTGAGCCTGAGGGCTTGTGAACCTATTGTGTAAATAAACAATGCACGTATTGTTTTCAATAGCCACAAGCTTTCTCTTATTTATTTTGATGCGTTTGACTGTCCTTCATCTTTTCCGTATTTGAGGTTAGTGTTTGGATTTATGTTTCTTCTCTTGAAGCCAGTTATCGGCTGACGACCATTTCGCAATATATCTTCTGAGCTCCTCTCCTCTCCTCTCCTCTCCTCTCCTCAGTTTCATATACTGATATAGTTAATGTTTAACTGACCTTGGTGTCATGTATGTGTCATATTTTTTTATGTGTGGTCTGAGAATCGCTTCTATACGAATGGAATTTTATTCTGCATTCTCCATCCCATTTTGATGTAGTTAATTTCCCATTATCTACGCAGGATGATATGAACCGTGCTACTACTCCTGTTCCCGGACACCCTTCTCGCCCAGCTAGTAGAAATGCTTTTGATGAAAATTCTAGTGCTATGGCTTCAGCAGAGGCTGAGTTGACTCATCTACGCCGTGAATTGTCCTCTTCCGATCTTGTACACTCTGCTTCAAATGTCCAGACCTCATCTGCTCAGCAGCACTCAGGAACAGCAGCTTCATACTCTTATGCTGCTGTCTTAGGTGCGTCCTTGTCAAGAAGCTCGACACCTGATCCTCAACGCATTGCAAGAGCACCTAGTCCGTGCCCAACACCTATTGGAGGAAACAGGGGTGCAAATTCGGAGAAAAGAAACCTCAATAGTCCGAACTCTTTCAATGGTGTAGCTTCCCATGCCAACGAGCCTGCTGATCTTGTGTCTGCTTTATCTGGCATGAACCTTTCGAATGGCATCCTGGATGAGGAGAGTCATTTGTCCTCTCGAATTGAGTCAGATGCTGATGACCATAATAATTATCTTTTCAATCTTCAGGGGGGACAGAATAATGCACGACAGCAGGCTTATACCAAGAAACATGAAGCTGGGCAGTACAATATGTCTTCTGATTCTAGTATGAGAAATGGTGGTGGACCAGATCTTAGTGGCAATACTTCTCTCCAAGCCGAGCTGCACAGAAATGGCCTTCCTTCTAACAACCCATACCTGAAAAATTCTCCTAATGCTGCAGCTAATGGTGGGGGTGTTGCAATTCCTCAGTATCAGCATCTCGACAGTCCCAACTCATCATTTGCAAATTACGGATTAAGTGGATACCCTATGAGTCCAATGTCAGGTCAACTTGGCAACTCCAACTTGCCACCATTGTTTGAAAATGCTGCTGCTGCATCAGCCATGGGTGTGCCTGGAATGGACTCCAGGATGTTGGGTGGATCAAATATTGGTGCTGCTGGTGCTGAGCAAAGCCTCGGAAGACTAGGTAATCAGGTGCCGAATAGTGCGTTGCAGCCACCTTATATTGATCCTGTGTATCTGCAGTATTTGAGAACAGCTGAATATGCTGCACAAGTTGCAGCTCTTAATGATCCTTATGCGGATAGGAACAATATGAGCAATTCTTACATGGACCTTCTCCAGAAAGCCTATCTTGGAAATCTCCTATCTCCTCAGAAATCTCAATATGGTGTTCAAATGGGTGGCAAAACAGGTGCATCTAGTCCTCACGGCTACTATGGGAATCCTGCTTTTGGGATCGGAATGCCGTATCCTGGTAGTCCTTTGGCTAGTCCGGTGCTTCCGAATTCAGGTGGTGGGCCGGGTAGCCCCATGAGGCATGGAGACTTCAATGTAAGGTATCCTGGTGGGATGAGAAGTGTTTCTGGGAGTGTCATTGGACCATGGCACTTGGATAACATGGATAGTACTTTTGGTTCTTCACTGTTGGAAGAGTTCAAGAGCAATAAAACAAAGTGCTTTGAACTTTCTGAAATCGTTGGTCATGTTGTTGAATTCAGGTATGCGTTTTGTAATTGAAATAGCTGTTTTTTTTTTAAAGCTTTTTGATTTCTGACTTTTCATCTTTATTTCTTTTACCAGTGCTGATCAATATGGAAGCCGGTTCATTCAACAAAAGCTTGAGACTGCAACAACAGATGAGAAAAACATGGTTTTCCAGGAGATTTTTCCTCAAGCGCTTGCATTGATGACTGATGTGTTCGGTAATTATGTAATCCAAAAGGTACCGAGTCCTGTGATTAGTTGCAGTTGATAGGGTTGATGTGTGTCACTTCATTGTATTTTGATATTGTTAGTTACCTTGATACTAAAATTTATCGATTGCCAGTTCTTCGAACATGGTATGGCGTCTCAAAGAAGAGAGCTGGCTGGCAAGCTTTTCGGTCATGTACTTACCTTGAGCCTCCAAATGTATGGCTGCAGAGTGATCCAAAAGGTAACTTCAGCTCTGGATTCACACATTTATCTAAGAAAGATCTTTGGTGGTTGATTATTAATGTATCCTCTATTCCTCTTATTGGCCAATCTTGCTTGTATTTGGTATTCTTTTGGCAGATCATTATCAAGATTTTTTCAATGATACTAAGTGTCTAATTATGTAGGCAATAGAAGTTGTCGATGTGGATCAAAAGATTAAAATGGTAGAGGAGCTCGATGGTCACGTCATGCGTTGTGTTCGAGATCAGAATGGGAATCATGTTGTCCAAAAGTGCATCGAGTGTGTCCCTGAGGAGCATATCCAGTTTATTGTCACGACATTCTTTGACCAAGTTGTGACTCTTTCTACACATCCATATGGTTGCCGTGTGATACAGGTTAGTAAGAATTGCTTTGCATGTCTATTTTTCTGCCTAAAATATCTTTCAAAGTGTCAATACGTAACGTAAGATGTTTACAATCATGCAGCGCGTTTTGGAGCACTGTGCAGATGAAAACACCCAGAGCAAAGTTATGGAAGAAATTTTGGGGTCTGTGAGTATGCTGGCACAAGATCAGTATGGGAATTACGTTGTTCAGGTTTGTAATTTCCTTGGGATAACTTAAATGGGTACGATCATCTTTTGTTTTTGTTGTAGCATGTATTCGTTATGCACTTTATCGTTTCACTAGTCAATAGAATGCAACATAATTTTAAACTTAATTTTTTGTTGCACAATATGGTACTACTGCTTTTTATGTTTATTCTACAGCATGTACTGGAGCATGGAAAGCCACATGAGCGATCGGCCATTATTCAAGAGTTAGCTGGAAAGATAGTTCAGATGAGCCAGCAGAAGTTTGCATCGAATGTCGTTGAGAAATGCTTAATTTTCAGCGATGCTAGTGAACGCCAGCTTTTGGTGAATGAGATGCTTGGAACCACTGATGAGAACGAGCCTCTTCAGGTTTGTTACATACTTATTTCTCTTAGCATAGTATTTCTTCAGTTAAAAAACCCAGCTTAATTATGCAAATATCCATCCAATGTTTTATGCTCGTTGATTTTGTTAGAAGTCTGAATTATGTGAACATTTAAAAACAGTTTGCCGCATCCTAGCTGTTTGCTGGTGCAATATGCACAAGAGAACTTTCATAGTCAGATATAGGTGCATCGTTAAAATTTTGCTAATGGATTAGTGCCAAACTATGTGAAAACAGTATGGGGCAACATTGTGTTCAAATTTTCTTCATTGGTGTGAAAACGGAAGATAAGCTTAGAGAAACGGAGAAAGGAGGAAGGATTCCTCCTTACCTTTTCTAGAGAAATTAATATGGTAAAGTATGTGATAGAAAGCATTCTTCTGTGGGATAATTGAATACTTAATAAATGCATGTATCGTTTCCATACATACCTGTTTTCACTCAGTCTCGTGGATAAATTTATTATTATCGTTCTGCTTGCATTTCCATATACGGGAAGATCAAACCTATTATTAGGAAGTTGCAATTCTGTCACATGAACTAACAATCTTCCTAATCTTGTTTTTGCTCGCTCTGTTAACCAGGCTATGATGAAAGACCAATTTGCGAATTACGTTGTACAGAAAGTACTCGAGACTTGTAGTGATCAGCATCGTGAACTGATCATGTCTAGAATAAAAGTTCATTTGAATGCATTGAAGAAATACACTTACGGAAAGCACATAGTAGCTCGTGTCGAAAAACTAGTTGCTGCTGGTGGTACGTTGATTCTTAAACACTCCGATCTCCACAATATGCTTCCTCCTCTTTTTAGTTACTGATGATCGTTCTTCTCTTCTTGATGTTTGTTGGCAGAGAGGAGAGCAGCTCAGACCCCGAATCCAGCGTAGAGGAGGTGTGGTAGGGAAAGAAAGAAGTTGTACAGCTAACTGAGGAGGCTAGTTTGGGCTACCTCTCTTTCTTGTCTTTCTTTCTTGAGTTGGGGGTACACGTTACGTCCGTGTCTCGTATCTTTGATGATGCTGATTGCAAATAAAGCTCCTGTTGCCTGTACTAAAAAACCTGTACATTGTGTAGTAGTGTTAAGTTTATACGTAGAGAGAGAGAGGGAGAAGAGTGTAGTAAGCTTGAGGCCACAGATGAGAGAGAGAGAGAGAGGAAGGGAGATTGAATTGATGAGAGGGTGTAATATATTAAGGAGTGGAAAAGGTGATGAGGGTAGTTTATAAGTGACTGTACAAAAATGGTGCAATGTTGGAATGGAGAGTTTGCTTCTTTTCTTTTCTCTTTCTAGGGAAAGGCTGAGAGGGATGGATGATGATGCTCTTATCTATGTATGGTAATTTCATAATTTTAATTACTATTTCACTTGGCCATCTTACTCTCTTTTATTCATTTTTTCCTTGTATGTATGTTGCTTATATTGCCTCGATAACCGTGTCTAGTTTTGACCGATACCCTTTCTATCCCGTTTATAATGAGTTTGCTTTTCTGGACGTGAGAATCTTGATATCCTGTTTATAACGAGTCTGCGTTCTAGACATGAGAATTAAGGCGGCCTTGATAAGAAACGAAGTTTAGTGTATTGAAATTTTGCTCTACCTCTCACAGCATAAGGTGTATATAATCCAAGATTTCGAACATCCGATTTCTTGATTTTCAAAGAGAGAAATATCTAAACTCGAATATTACTCAACACCACTAAACATTCATCAGTAACATTCTTGCTAGCATTTCCTCCCTCTGATTCGGCTCGCATCCTCTTACGAAAGAAGTCAAATCAAAGCAAACGGAACGAGTATTTGCTTCCCTCTAGAAGTCACTCACTGCACAACTTCCACCAGATTCAAGAAACTTAGGGAAAAAAAAAAAAAAAAACCAAAAAATTAGCAGCATCAAATTTCAGAGCCCAGAAAAGAAAAAAAGGATAATGCTCAACCGTTGGTGGTTAATCCACGTCATCATCATCTTCCTCTTGAATCTTCTGGCCGAACCCTCGAGGCCCAGCTCGCGCTCTCGCTCTAACTTTCCCTCTCTTCCCTCCCTTCTTCTTCTTCTTCGCAGCTTCTTCTTTCTCAAACTTCTCTCTCTCCCTCTTCGTCAAGAAATCCGCCACCGCTATGTAGATCACCTGAACGTCAAAAATCCGTCGAAAAATCAACGACCCACTTTCCAAAATCAAATCTTTCACAACTTCCGATAATCAAAACGGAGGTTTCTACGTACCCCAACGGTGAGGATGGTTAAACCGACGAAGGCGATGAGGAGGAGGGACGATATAATCGTCGAAACGCCGTCGTTTCCGCTAGCACCAACTATATCCTGGGAAATATCAACTTCGCTCGCTTCCGAAATTAAGAAATTGGAGTTGAAGGCGGAGATTTCCCATCTTTTGATGGCTTTTGAGGTGAAGGCTTCGTGTAGATTGAGATTATACAGCCTTCGAGATTGTGGCAATGGAGGTGGGGAGAGAGGAGAGAATGGTTTCTGGGCAGCGAGCAGATTCAGAGGCCTGGGCTTCAGCCTTAAGGAGAGAGAGAGAGAAAGAGGAGAGAGAGGTGCAGATGATGCAGCCATCTTTTCACCAATTTCTTTCACATTCTGCCCAATAAGCTTTGGGTTTTAGTAAACTGCACTTTAGCCCCCGGATTTTACAAATATTGCATTTTCACCCCAAGAAGAGAAAAAAACTGTATTTTTCCCCCTCTCAGTTTGATGATTTTTGATATGTGGATATTTTCTTACTCCCTGTCCCACTTCACCTGACTTTATTTTCTAATCGAAACGTCTTACTTCAGTTGACTTGTTTCTTAAAATAAAAAGAATGAATCCTTACTTTTTAATGTAAACCCCTTACCGCGCTTAAATTCTCGTACTAAAATAAAAAACAGACTAATTGAAGTGGGACGGACGGACTAAGTATTTATTAGAGTAAAAGTGTTTACATTTTGTACATGTATTGATGTATACTAATTATTGGTAATTAGTGTGTGTGTGTGTGTATGTGTGTGTGAATTAGGATTAGTTAGGGTTAAGAGGTTTGATGGAATGGATCAACCCAACATTCATCCTCTTTCACAGCTTTCCTCCATCTATTTTTGAACCTATCCAACTCTTTGAATGCAGCTCTTCTCACAGCAGTTCTACCATCAGTTTCGCCCCCCTCCGATCCCATCGAAACGAGCCTATCGACTTCTGCATTCGTCTGCACCACCCGAAGCACCAGAAATATCAATGCAGACGATGCGTTCACTCAGCAAAACGTGGCTCGACTTAGAAATGTATACGTACCTTGCCTTCTGCTGAGCCTCCGAGCGAAGGAATGCCTAAGTGGATCAAGTACTCCGAATCAACTACACCGATGTTTTCACTTCTATTTCCCTACCAGAAGTGTACACATAACACGCTTTTAGCAAGAACACGAAGCAGACGTTGCTGAGTCGAAGAAAATGCAGTACCTGAGCACAGTATCCTAGCTGGAAATCCAATCCCCATCCATGAACAAGATCATTCTGCATTTCAATGTTTTGTTTTTCAATTACAAAAAAACATATATTTTTACAAGGTTTTGGTTTTGTGTACAAAAATCACAGACCTGAATCATGTGCCATGCGCAACGCCATGATTCTCGAGAGAACACGGGAGCCATCATCTCCACGAATCTGTACACTCACGAAAATTTATAGTCGTACGCCTTTTAGACAACTGGTTTCGTTCCAAATTCATCTACGATAAAGCTAATTACTCCGAGGAACGACTTTGCTTACCCGGTGCATGGAGGCTCCGTGCTGTTTTCGAAACACCTCGGTCCTTTACCCCATAAATTAACCGACCTCCTATCAGCAATGAAGAATTTGCATCAGTATTCAAATATATGATGTTCATAAAGAGTAAAGTCCTCAAGTCTGAAGTAGATACCGATGTAGTGTAGAGTTCGTCTCTCGTGCTGTGAGTTTGTAATGGATCTCGGATCCGTCTGCATCGATTGCAGGCTGTGATATTCGAAGCCCCTCCTTTTTAACAATCGACAGATACCTACATCTCAAAACAGGATCAGTAATCGACTAAGTATTGATGAAGTTTTTCGAGTAAACTAGCATGAGTTTTTCACCTTCCAACGTGGAAATGTTCGACACCAAGATCTTCGTCCCACAGGAAGACATAGTCATATGCTGCAACGATGTCCGGATGCAAGAATCGCTTGGCGAACCACCTAAGCAAAAAAACAGACGTCGAACCATGAACGAAAACTAAATGCAAGAATCCCAAAATAGCCTAATTAGCAATGAAGAACTTGCACCATTTAGTCTGGTTTATAGCAGAAACATGTACTGCACTATCACTCCACTCCAAATCTCTCCATTTATCCACATTTCCGTCGTAATGAAACAGCATGACGGCGAAATCAGTGATCCGGAACTAAACCAGAACGAAGAAAACGTTCAAAATCATGCTCAAACGGAGTAACTTTCAGCAGAGGAAACGAGGGCGATCTCATCTCCGTTACCTTCTTAACGATTTCGTTTACATTTTGCATCTGCTTTATTCCGACTGCAAGAGCCAACAAGTTCATCGGTGGCTTCGACTAATCGAGAACAGCAGCCAAAACAGGACATTGATCAGTTTTAGATCAAATGAAGCACAAATTTATTCAAAATTTAGACTACATTCATCCACATTCATACTAAAGATTTGAATAGCAATAGTAAGAAACATTAGATCAAATTATGTAACAAATAAAAGAGCAATCTTTCATCAAATCTTGACTATACATGATCATATAGTAAATTCAGTTGGTCCGTTTATTGAATATACGTGAGGTATAAAAGACGGGAAAACCGACACCTTCGTCTTCGGAGGGCCGAAAAGCGGCCTCATCTCCAGATCAGTGGTTCTCACGACAATCCCTCCAGGTAATGCCTCAGTTCCATCAGGAGTGCACTCTTTCTGCACAAGGTACAACAAAGTAAGCAGAAAGTACAACCTGAACATTAATCCAAATCGCCATTAAAGAATTTCTCCAAACCTCACAAACACTGGATCTTGTCACCTCCAATGGATTCATATAACATCCTAAGAAACTCTGCACCACACAAGAAAACAGAGTGATGTATGTATGTGTATGTGTATGTATGTATGAATGTGTAAGTACCTCTTTGTAATCAGTGAGTAAGAGAGAAGAGGCTATGAAGAAGATTGTTGAGAGGAGAATTGCTAATGGAAGCCAACTGCAGGTGAAGGATCTCTTCCTTTTGGTTTCAACAACCATTTTAGTAATGAGTTAGCATCTCAATTCTCAAAACCAAGAAATGTGTAATTCATCTCTCTCTCTCTCTCTCTACACACACACACAATTAATTGAAGAATGTTTCAAGAACTACCAAACTCTAAGGATGGTGGCTAAAATTTGAAGAATGCAATGCAATTTACTTATGTATGTATGTATGTATGTATGTATGTATGTATGTATGCCATACATACATCGCTAAATTTGAAGAAAGCAATGGAACTTATGTATGTATGTATGTATGGATGGATGTATGGATGTATGTGAATACACATACTGTAATTAAAAAGAAAGGTCAACGTAGGAGCTTGCTTCTAAAAGTGAAAAAGGTCAGATTGATGACGTCACCTTGAAGAAATCGGAAATTTGTATTAAATTAAAAATAATAATTAATTAATTTTGAATTAATTCGAGGGATTAGAGCAAAATATCTTTGTTTTTCACCCGCTCAAAACTAAGGACTATAAATTTGAACAGTGTCGCTCCCCTCGCAACTCGCATTTGCTTTCTCTCTCTCTCTCTCTATCTCTAAACACGCGAATTGTGCGCTTACGGACTGCTGCTGCCGATCGATCTGGTAATTTTCATGTTTTGTTTTCTTCCTTTAAGCGGATTACTGCTTGAATCTCGGCTATGGCGATTGCATATTTACACGTGTTCGGAGCTCTCTCTCTGTCTCTCTCTGAGACACGCACACTGCGCACTTTATTCGTGAGATTTTCGTGTTGATGTGCTGATTTTCACGCCTAATTTCGAACTGCGAATTAGTTTGTAGCTGCATCGATTACATGAGTGGTGCTATGGATTTATTGTTGGTGATTTACTGGATTTGCGCCGTTGCTTTTGAAATTGCTTTCTCAACTTGTGTGATAGGTGTGCTTTTAGGTGATTAAGAAGCTAGATGTGAATGATGTCGAAATCGAGATTACTATTCGCGTTCATCTTTGAGCATTGGAGCAGTGGATGTTTTGTTTCGAAATTTTTTCCAGTTTTATGTTTGTTATCAGCTTTTTTAGCGTTGGTTGTAGTACTTTGACTGGTATGGATCGTTTGATCATATTTCATTTCTTCAAGTGTTTCCTCAGATGCTTTTTGAGTTAGAATTAAATGAAATGAGGATAGTAGTGATGCTTTTCGTATTCGTGAGAATCAGTAATCTTCTCTTAACGGATTTGTCTGTGAAAAACTGAACCAGCATTAGATCAAATGAAGTAAGAGGGGAAGTAGTACTACTCTCAGAATTGAAAAATAATGCAATTTTTCGTATGCAATCCTCGAATACTCATAAAAATTCAAACTGGTTAGCTGTTTTTTGCTTTAGCTTCTTCTTGTTGGTATTTCTTAAGGATGATTCACTTATAGTTATGAATTCTGCAGCATTGTAAAGTCGTTTGAAAATGGAGATCGAAGGAATGGCAAAACGCATGAAGACTTCTGTATATCTTCTCCCCTCTTCCATTCATTAGATCAGAAAGAGATATTAGAGGCTTGTTGTCTCCTTACAAGTGTGATTCTCATTAACAGGTTGAGGGTAAAGAGACTGTAGAAGATGGATCTGTTGTGCAGGTTTCACCTGAAGAAAATGCAATAACTTCGAATTCTGAGCAGCTGGAGATGGAAATCTCTCACATCCTTGAGAAGATCAATAACTTCACTCAGATGGTAAACAACTTCAACACTGAACGAACCCGAATAAATCTGAAAATCCTCTTTAGATACATTCTTTACTATATGATGCATCATTTCTGGAACAATGTGTTAAAATATATGCAACCTATTATCATTATCTTGAAGGTGTCCGAGCTACTGGAATCAGGGAAGTCAATGCTGAAGGAACTGATCAATGAATTCGAAGAACGCATGATTCTGTGAGTATTTAGAAACTAACTCTAGTCAGTAAGTACTAGAAAAATGACTTGGCTACACACTTTTTAACTCTTCACATGTTAACAGAATACACAAGGAGCAGGTCGAGAAGTGGCAGGAGGAGATGAAGGAACTTCGCCTACTCGACTCTGCGAATGAGGAAACAGATGCTCTGCTGCAAAATGCTATATATCTACTTCAGAACATCCACAGCAGCTCTTAAACTTACGAATGATGACACGGAACTGAAGATTCATCGGTTACATCATAGCTTTTGGAAGAATTCTTGATCCTGCTCCATTTATGATAGTAGTATAATAGTAGTGGTATCAAACTGTCTTAAATCTTGCACTGGTTTCTAGTTTGGTGCACTGTTGTTGCTTAGATAAGCCATGGTTATAGCTGTTACTATTCTGTATATCTGAGATTACTCTGATTTCTTCATTACAGGGAGAGTATAAAAGCTAGTTTTGCAAATTCCTTTTCTGTCATCTCAACAGAACTATAAAGTATGGATGGCTTTGGCTTCATATCAATGCCAACCAAGAGGTCTCGGGTTCGAGCCACGTTGGGTGTGTGCGTTGGATGCGTGAGCTGTGTTTGCTTGATTTTTAAAAAAACAAAAAAAAAAGTATATTTAAAGCTCATTACTTTTACCTTTTGAGGATTCATGGCATTTCGTTTTTTGTAAATTTTTGCAAGTGGTTATTGTTGAAAGTGAGAACTTTTCGTTTCAAGAAATCATCTACGTAGTATACATAATAGTATAAAATTTTATATAAACAATTAATTAAACTGCTCTGTTCTAGAAAAAAAGTGCACAATTTTATTATTATTATTTTTTTTTTAAAATATAAATGCAAAATAATAGGAGTAGTATTTAAACTTCCTCCGCGCCGCCGCCTTTTTCCCTTACTCGTATATATATAAGCCCTAAATCAAAATAAAATCCCCAAACACAAATTCCAATCTGCCGCCTTCATTTTCTTCCCTTCCGCGCCCATCGAAGGAAGGTGCATCGCCTGTAGAAGAAGAAGCAGATCCATCTTCACCGTCCAAGCTGCCGAAACTTCTGAATTTCAAATCGATACGGTAATCACTACTTTATTATTATTTTATTTCTATTTTGCTTTAATTCTTCATCATGCAATCGGAAATCAAGTGTTAGGAATGTGAAATTCCAGTATAATTGTTGTTCTTATGCTTTCTGTACTTTCTCCCTCTAGGGTTTAAGATACGGGTGTGGTTATAAACAGAGAAGAATGGAGTTCATGGCGGAGTGGAAATCCCTTTGGCCCGTGGGCTCCACCTTCTCCGCGCCGTTGTTCATCCCAAACAAGGATCCCAAAGCGCCGTTTGGCCCTCTAACGTTCACCCCAAGCTCTTGCATCTCCACCACTCTCCTTCAATCTCCCTCCCTCTCTCCCCGTCTTCCTCCGGCGTATCCACCGCTCACGCTGTCCAGGTTCCTCCTAGATCACAACTCTACACCTTCCTCCGCCACTTCGATTTCTTCTTTCCTCGGTCCCCGTTTCCCGAATTTCTCTTCCGAGTACCATGGCTTCAACTCTCTTCAGTTGCTTCAGATCCCTAGCAGGAATCTAGTTATTGCATTTTTCCCGGCAGGGGAGAATTGTGATCGTTTGGGGTTTTCCTTACTTTTGGTAAAAGATGGGGTTTTAGAGGTTAGATCGAGTAGGGAAAAGCTCTTCCATGTCGTCGAAGAAGGTAACGTGAGTTGCCAACGCATTACATGCTTGTTGGTGAACCCTGCTGATGGTTTTTGTTTCAACGAGAGGGGAGATGGCACAAATGGTGTTTTGAAGCGTAAAGGAACAACTACTGTTGGGTTTGTAATGGTTTGTTCGAAGTATTCGGTTGATTGGTATAGGGTCAGAATCAATGCTGTGGATAAGGAAAATGAACATTCTGTTTCTGTAGATTATGTGGGTTCTGCCGGTGCTAAGATGCTGAAGGGAAGGTCGGTCGAAAGTGCATGTTGGAGTCCACATTTGTGTGAAGAGTGCTTAGTTTTGCTGGAGAGTGGTGACCTGTTATTGTTTGATGTTAATTGCTATTCCGGGAGGAAGGCTAATTCAGTGTCTTTTGTTAGTGGACTTAATAGTTTCGTTACTAAGAAGCTGCAAGTTCCGTTGGGTGATAAGTTGGGATTGAAGGGGGAGAGTCGCTCTGAAGATCATCAGTGGTTTCGATGCGATTTTAGTTGGCATCCTAGGATATTTATCGTCTGTCATCGCAATGAGATACTCTTGGTTGATTTAAGGTCTGCAGAGTCGCATGTCACTTGTTTGTTGAAGCTTGAAACATTAGCCTTGAGAAAAAATGACAATTTTTTCTCACTCTCAAGGGCAGGCTTTGATGGCTTCCACTTTATCGTGGCAACAAGGTACATGCTTCTTCTGTGTGATGTGCGAAAACCATCAGTACCTGTCTTGAAGTGGGCACATACTGTGCGAAACCCGCGATATATAACTGTCTTTAGATTGTCAGAGTTGAGAGCAAATGCAGAAGATGCAAAGTACAAAGATTCTTCAGAATCAGGCTATTGTGTCGTATTGGGATCGTTTTGGGACAGCAATTTCAGTCTTTTTTGTTACGGTCCTAATGATAATGGGAATGGATCGTCTAATTCCGGAATTTCAAAATTCTGCAACTCATATTATTCATGGGGGTTCCCTTCAGAGCTTTCGTTATCCGGTTGTGACTGTGCATGTGGTAGCTGCCTTGTAAGAGAGGAGTTCTGGAAATCGTCCCTTCCTGTTTGGACTGACTGGAGGCAAAAGAAGGAGTTGCTTTTAGGGTTTGGCATTCTCAAACCAGACCTTTCTTCACGGTTGTCTTCCTTTGGCAGTTTCGGTGGGTTTACACTAATCAGACTAACCTCGTTAGGGAAGCTAGAAGCACAAAACTATGTTGCATCATGGAGATCTGATAAGGTTTCAGAATCGGGTCACAAGAGGAAGAGCATTCAGTTGGAGGATAGTCATTTGTACGATCAAAACGCTCCAGAATATCAAGGTGTTAAGAGATTTCATCACCTGAAACTGGAGTTCCTCAATGCATACTTGAAGGACGAGCTAGCGAAAATCATTGTCGAAAGAAGAGGGAAGATAAAAGAGAGTGATGGAACTGCCCAGAAAATGTACACCAAGTTGAGTTTCCATCAGGAAGTTTGCTGTAGGCTGAAGGACGTCGGGCTTTCAGGAACCAAATCCTCGTCAACATCTTATGCTGTATTAAAGGATATCACGTGGCCTATGAGCATACGCGAGATTGCATTGAGGAGTATATATGCAGATTTGCCCCCAGCCATATTGAATCTGGCTTTCTCGACCTACTCCGATTTTGTTAAGGATTCCAAGAATCAAAATGAGCCATTAGAGTTCTTGGATATTCCTGAACAGCTCCAAGCCCTTACTTTTAGAAAGCCATCGTGTCGAAGCAATAAATGGTCTACCAAAGTCCAGCCATCCGATTCCGTTGTAGGTCCGATTCTTCCTACTCAGTTTTTGAAAACTCTCAACGAGCTCTGTGTCGATGAACTTAAAGCGGAAAGAAATCCCTACCCTGAAGAATCGCAAGCCTTTTCAGCTCATTCTCAATTTAAAGCTGTATGTGATAAGGTTGTGGAGGATGTTCGAGAACACATTTCCGGTTCTGCTGCCAAATCTCAGGAAGATTTTGTTTCGCTAGCAGATGATACAGAAGATATGAGCTATCAGACCAAAAAACTGGAGTTCTCTTGCCATAATCCATCTGCGTTCCGACAAAGTCCGATAGAAACGGACGTCTCGAAACCTGGATGTGAGAACAACACATTTTCAACCCATGTTTTCATGAGAAGCCAGGAACATGCAGTGGATCTTGGCAAGGGGGCGGTGGGGGAAGAGCTGTTCGACGTTGGTTGCCCAATAGAACTGAATTTTGATGATCGAACCTTTGAGTTCGGGGCTATGGAACTGGAAATGTTCCGAACTTTGAAGAAACGAGACTTAGATTTTCAGAGAAGTTTCAAACCGTATCAAGATTATATTGCTGGAATGGATAAGGTGAAATGAGGATAACACTACTCATTAGTGTTTTATACAGTACTTCTTCCGTCTTGCGTGATTAAGCTTCTTTGTATTCACAATGGGTCTTATAAAAGAGATGTAATTAGGCGGGACGAAGATAGTATTACAGTCTTGATTTGCAGTTGTTTGTATAGGGAGTATTCACATATGTATAGACTATAGTTAGCAAAAGCAGTTTATCAGGCCTTCAGAAGTAGCACAGTACGAGATTAGAAGTGCATCGAATGTGTTCCTGAGGAGCATATTCAGTTTGTTATATCAACGTTCTTTGACCAAGTTGTGACTCTGTCTACTCATCCATATGGCTGTCGCGTGATACAGGTTGGGGGAAAGTGTATGAATGGTTTCTGTCACTTTGACCTTGATTGTTTCTGAGAAATGCTTAACATTGTGAGGTGCATTTGTTTTGGCAGAGAGTTCTCGAGCATTGCAAGGATGAGAAAACCCAGGCGAAAGTGATGGAAGAGATTCTGGGGTCTGTAAGCATGCTAGCACAGGATCAGTATGGGAATTATGTTGTACAGGTTTGTAATTTGTTTAAACGAGTAATATATACTTGTGGCCTTGTGTACGAGGGAGTGTTGTGGTCGTCTATGGAAGCAGGAAAATTAAATGCCTGCTTGCTTTACTGTTTGATGTTGTCAAGTGTGAAACTCCACCTTTATGTTTTCTCACCTCTATTTTCACCTCTAATTCTCTGTGAGTGAAATGGGATTGAAAGATCCAACTTTTTCGATTTGTTTAAAGTTCCTGTTCTTTTACTTGCTCAGTTTCATTCGAAGTCTTTGCCGTTGTCATCGAATTTCTTGTCCATTCCCACATTGTTGATTTATATTTGAGAGTTTATGGCCTCGTTTTAACTCTAGCATAAAGGTAGCATTGTTTCTGGTAAGCTTGGTTGAGGAACTTTGGACTTATTATTTTTCATATTGTTTATATAGCATGTACTGGAGCATGGGAAGCCACACGAGCGAACAATCATAATTCAGGAGTTAGCTGGAAAGATAGTTCAGATGAGCCAGCAGAAGTTTGCATCCAACGTTGTTGAGAAGTGTTTGTCTTTTGGTGATCCAGTCGAACGCCAGCTGCTGGTGACTGAGATGCTTGGAACAACTGACGAACATGAACCTCTTCAGGTTTGTCAAGTCTTTGTTTTCCCATAAAATCATTCGATGCTGCAATAAGTGCTTGGAACATGACTGAACTATCAAATACTATATGTTGGCCTAAACTTGAAATCTTTCTCGATAACCAGGCTATGATGAAGGACCAATTTGCAAACTACGTGGTACAGAAAGTACTCGAGACGTGCAGTGATCAGCAGCGGGAACTGATCATGTGTAGGATTAGGGTCCATCTTAATGCACTGAAGAAGTACACCTATGGAAAACACATTGTAGCTTGTGTAGAGAAACTTGTCGCTGCTGGAGGTAACCATCTTTCACTCCTAGATTTATTTTGAAAATTTTCTGTAATAATTCACACACATATCATTTATAACCCGACTATTGCCACTAAAAATTCGCAGAAAGTAGAATCGCTGCTGCTGCTCAGGGCCCAAACTATGCGTAGATTTGATGTAGGAAGGAAGGAAGGAAGTTTAAAGAAACGGGACTTAGATTTTCAGAGAAGTTTCAAACCGTATCAAGATTATATTGCTGGAATGGATAAGGCGAAATGAGGATAACACTACTCATCAGTGTTTTATACAGTACTTCTTCCGTCTTGCATGATTAGGCTTCTTTGTATTCAAAATGGGTCTTATAAAAGAGATGTAATTAGGCGGGACAAAGATAGTATTACAGTCTTGATTTGCAAGTGTTTGTTTGTATAGGGAGTATTCACACATGTATAGTTAGCCAAAGCAGTATATCAGGCCTTCAGAAATAGCACAGTACTTTCAATTGTACACATGGCAACCATTTTTTATTTATCGTTCCTCAGTCCCACCGAACTAAAAATGTTTCTGATGTTTCTTGAATATATATGTGGTAAATAACACCTCCAGTTTGGTAGAACGGAGGGAAATCTCTTGTTTTATTTTGTTGTTGACCCTATAAAATCACTGTCAATTTATTTTCCAACTTCTATAAAATTAATCTTTCAACTTACAATATTTGAATAAATAACATTAGAATCATACACAAAAAAAAATGTACACATAATGAAGAGAGAGAGAGAGAGAGAGAGAGAGAGAGAGAGAGAGTTTGAGCAATTTATCATTTAGGAGTTGGTTTGCGTAAGATTCCAGCAATGACTTTTGCTATTTCCTCACTGCAATCTTCCTGCACATGATGCCCTGCCTGGATTGGGATACACACATTAAATAACAGAAAATCAAAGGAATTTTTTACAATTTCAGTAGAAGGGAAAAAAAAATGTTGTTACCATGGGGAGTTTGATGAGTTGATGTTTGGATTCTTTGCAGAAATCTTCGACGCCTTCGAAGCCTAACCAACGATCTCTTTCACCCCAGCAAATGCTTGTTCGGACTTTCCACGTCTCGTCCCTAAGGATACTTCTCATGTCCTCTACATATCCCTGCAAGTATATTTATATGAAGATAGATAAAAATGGCACGGCTACATATTAATCACAGAGCAAACATGTCAAAAGAAACGAGAAGTGGTAGGGAAAGTGCACCTTTAACTCCTTCTTCATCGACCTGCTAATGGCATTCAAGGCAAAACCAGAAGCACCTGAAGTGAGGTATGGTCTTCTATAAACCATTGCAACCTCTTCCTTTATTTTGTAAGGACCACAACTTGTCAAGGCTTTATCACTCGCTCGTAGAGGATCCTGGTTGATGTTGGAACGTTAGTGACTTATATAATAAAGATCAGTAGCCGTGGAATTAAAATTAAAAAACAAAATATATTTCAACCTACACAAAGTACATATTATAAAGATGTTATTCGAACTTCCTACCTGGGAAAATATTTCTCCTAGCAAGAAGTTGCTGAATATGGCAAGTGTTGATGGGAGGTTTGAGTGTTTCGCTGTCAACTTTAGCACACAAAATGTAAAGATAAGGCCTACGTTGATACGTACATGCTTACATCGCAAGGTCTGTCGAGTGTTGAAAGTAACATCTTACCGGAGGATTTAGTAGGATGAGATTATTAATCTTTTCCTGATGATCTTTAGCGTATTTGACCACAACAGGTGAAAAGTATCCCTAATCAAACCAAATGATATAGGTTTCGTCAGATTCACATCGAAAAAGGGAAACAGGTTTGTACCGATATACAAGATTGAGTTTACCTGGACAACAAGAGTAACCTTGTCTTTTGAGACTTCATTGATGAGAGAGTCCAACGAATCTACAAATTCTGAAAAAGCCAGAATTTGTCATTTGAAATGGAATAGTAACACACTAACACTTATAGCTTAGGTAGTGAACTCTTATTTCAAAACGACGAAGCTCATACCTTTCAATGTGTAGTCAAAGCCATATTTGGGTTGTGGTTTATCTGAGAATCCAAATCCTGCATCGTAAGCAAGGAAGCAGTGAGAAAACTTGGTTTTGTTTGTTCCAGACAGATGTGCTTTTAGAGTAAATACACAATAAATTCGTGGCAAAAAGCAAAGAATTAGGCTTACCTAGCCAATCAAAAGCAATAACATGATTGTTCTTAGAGAGAATGGGTAGAACCTTGCGATATGAGTATGCCTATGACAGAAGATTAAAAATATTGTCAATAGTTATAATCAAAGCAGAGACAAATTTATGCCCTTAATTCTTTTTCGAAAGCATAGACGTTAGAACTGCATTTATCTTGGCATCCAGACACCTTCAAGAAACTGGGAAGTCCAATGTATGTATTCAAGTAAAATGTGTTGAAAACAACAACCAGATAACCATTTATTTAGCACAACATTTCTTCTCCTTTTCTTTATTCACAATCAGCACTTGATCAAAGATTAGTAAAAATGGATCAAGGATCTCATGTGCATCATGAAGCTGCATTAAAGCACTGCTAGATAAGCTCTCTTTCGACTCAAAGATATCATTACAGGGTATCATAAGTGTTATTGAACGAAGAAGCTGAGAAGCTGCAATCGACAAATAGTATGGTAGAGAAAGGAAAACATAAATGTTATCATCTTCGAAAGAAATTATGAAGATCCTCAAGCAAACTCAAAGCGGATAGCCAGATTACTCAATAGCTTTACAAAGTATTCTTCGATTGTTTACAATACCAGCATGTAACCAGTTTTGAAAGCAATGCCGATTTAAGGTAAGTAACAACACAGTAATAGACCAACCTGTGATGGAAAACCATGAATTAGAATCACTGACTGATTACTAGGACTCCCACTTTCAACGCAGAACCATCTATTGCACAAAATGAGCACGTTTCAATTCGAAATCCCTGCAAATATTCCATCCTCAATATCCGCATAATATCATATGATCCACTTTCCAACAAAGGAGTGAAAATTCACCTGAACAGATCAGTCGAGGCCTGCGAAGAACCTGCCATAACAAGTCCGAAAATCGGATCCTTCGCCTTCTCCCCGGTGCCTCCAACTGGGTGTGCTTTCACCTTAACACGTCAAAATTGGGGAAAAAAACTGATCACGAAACCCTAATTCAATTTTCCCTTTTCACAGATCAAAATCCACAATTTTCCAACATCATCATTTACAATTCGAACTCACAATCTTTCCTTGCTTGAACCATTCATCAGCAGGGCTGGGTTCATCCGAATATTTCCCTGTTCGAAAAACCGAAAATCCCCAATTCATAAACCCCAACATTTCACGCAAAGAACAAAGCCATCGATTCAAAATTTTCTTACCCCCACTGAACGAAAATCCATCCCCAATTGAAACCGGAGCATCCAGCAAATAATCCTGACCATCAAATTCCGAATATGAAACAAAAATTAGAAAAATAAATAAAAATCTCCAACACATTTTCCGAAATTCTCCTGAGCGCGTATGTAAGTATGCATACCTCATCGGAATCGCGACTTGATCGGCCGATTAACCGCAGTTTTCTCTTTCTAGGGAGGTTTTGAGGAGTGGAAAGGAGAGGGTGGTGCTTGGGCAGTGAAAGTGAAGCGGAGAAGAAGCTCACCGCCATTGAAATTTTTGAAGGAAGAGTGTTTTTTGATAACCAATAGAGTGACAGTTATGACCGTTGGTTCAATTTTGCCACTAAAATTGAATCATTTTTTTTTTTTTTTCTTTTTCTAATTTTGTTTAATTGAGGATAGGGTTTTTCTGGTTCTCATTTGTCACGTTAACTACGATTTTATTTTATTTTCAAGTTATAGTAGTGACACTTTTGATTATTGAATTTAAAAAAAATATAATACTACGTTTCGTACTTTGTTATCAGTCTCATTTGTCATTTTTGTATGTCATACTTATTATGCATGTTTCATGATATGACGAGGAATAATTATTATTCCCAATAGTTCAATTGTATATTATAATGTTTGATATAAACCAAATGTGCTGATACTGTGTATGTTTTATAAAAAAAAAAATATGCACTCTAATTGCCTTTACAATCTACTACTACTATAGTAAGGGATAATTGCCGTTAAATACACGATATTTGAATAAATTCTGATACATAATATAAATCGAAAATGATGTCGATTTGACTAACACGAGAATAAAAAATAAAATAATATTCTAAAGAAACTTCTTCATTTATCGGCTCGATTTATACTTATCCTGTCATTTTCGATTTCCTTCCGTAATTGATTACAAGTATAAAATCAAATAAAGTTGAAATACTAATAATTTAAAGCAAAACCAAATTTTATAGAAAGTTCATCACATAGCAAATGAGGTTGGGCCTCAAATTTTGATGAAACTATACAAAAATTCAAAACTTCCTTTAATAACCTTTGATTTTTAATAATATTGAACGTGACATGTAAATATTGACCTTTTAATATGACAAAAATAATATTTATAATGAAAAATTTCTTATATTTTCCTTTTGAAGGGATAATTTCTCATAAATCCTAGGGTTTTTGTAGCCAAGAAACGTGCGTATTTAATCAATGACGTGTCGTATTCTGATTGGCTGGGTGACTGCATAAATATGGGAACCGACTCTCAATCAGAGCTCACTGCTTTTTCGCAATCTCCTTCCGGAGCCATGATGAACTGCGTTTTCTCTCTCTAGATTCTTCAACCTACATTGCAGATTCTCAGTTCTAGGGTCATTTTTTCGATTTCTAGTCGGTTTAATCGGAGGCATGGCGGCGCGTAACGAAGTGCGAGTGACGGCGGCGGGTGGGGAAGAGGAGAATCCCGCGCCGGAAATCGAGAATCCGAAGGCAGGCGTCGAAATCGGAGCGGAGAACGGCGACTATCTGTACTGGAAGTTGGAGGACAACGATCAGCCTGGGATGGTGCTGATCTCCGCCGTGTTGACAGGTAACAATTACCATTTCTGGAGTAGATTCATGACGGTTGCCCTAGGTGCGAAGGGGAAATTAGGTTTCGTGAATGGGGAAATCGAAGCGCCGGATAAACTCTCTCCGATCTATCGGAAGTGGAAACAGACTGATTGTATGGTTTTCTGCTGGATTTTGAATTCTCTGTCTAAGGAAATCATGGAGGCTTCGGTTTATGCCGATTCCGCCAAGGAACTGTGGGATAAACTCGCTCGAGTGTATGGTGGGTGGAACAGACCTCTGGTGTTTATGAAAAAGCAAGAGATCTCGAGGCATAGGCAGGGATCGGATTCGGTCACTGTGTATTTTGAGAAACTGCAGAAACTCTGGAATGAATTGGCAGGTTTGACTCCACAGCCTGTAGGCGATCGCTCTGCTACGAAGGCAGTGGTGGAGAATGATATGTATGATAAGCTTATGCAGTTCCTGGTGGGGCTTAACCAGCCTTTCGATCAAATGCGCAAGCAAATTCTGCTAATGGATCCGTTACCGAACGTTTACAGGGCTTACTCTTCGATGCTGATGGTGGAGAGTTCTGCTGCAGCGAGGCCAAGAAACTAGCAGCATTGGATTTTGATGAAGAGAGGTTTTGCCATAAATATTACATTGAATTGAGTCTTCTTTGTGTATAATCTTCTCCTTTTGTGGCAGAATTGTGCAAGGATGCTAACTATCTTCAACTTTTTCTGTATTTGGTTTCTTTTTCTTGCAGGAGCATGTATGAAGGATGAGATTGTTGGATTGGAGGCAAGCTTTTTTGTGTTGAGTTCTTGAGATTTTGCAGGATTCCTTGATGGCCAAATGTTGGAGCCTGCTTTCTTCCAAAATTTTTGCAGCATATTTCTATTATTCAGGAGCAGAAATGCAAGTTTGAGATGTTAATTTTTTGCATTGATGTAGTTGGAATTGAATGCAGACTTGTTTTCCCTTCAATTGAGACATGAATATTGCTCTTATAATGATCCAAACTTGAGTGCTTGCCTTCTTTTTTTCATTTGTGGTGAGTTAGTGAGTTATATGCTCATTCAACATCATACTTTTATCATTATACTCCCTCCACCCCGTAACATTGATACAGGGGTAAGTTCTATTTCCGTCTATCCCATTAACACACCCACCAAAACTATTTATATCACTCTCGTTTTACTTTTCGTATCGAAAAAAAAATTATCCCTAGCTGAATGGGACAAAGGGAGTATATAGTAGTTGTATTCAACTACTATATCCATTACTAAGTAAGTGTAGTTTCTTGGCTAGACTTATTTTAAAGAATGGATGTTTCAAAAGCTTATAAAATTTATGAAATGTCAACAGGAATTGAATAAAAGATCTTTCAAGCTCGAAGAAGTTAAAATTGGAAAATTGAAAAAAGGAATTCGAATTAGTGAAAATTTTATATAAACCAATGGAAGCATAATATTAGAAATAGAAAAATAATATAAAATTCGGATTTGGGCTTAGCCCGCTTTACTTTTGGGCTCTGGATTCGGCCCAATAAATAAATACCTAGTCGTTTTGCTCGTTAGTCTCCACTCCGGCGTTGTTTGAGATGATAAAAATGGCGGTGCACCAGATTATTCTCAGAGCCGCCACGTCACGCTGCCTCCGCGCCGGCGCCTCTCTTTCCGGTTTCAAGACTTCTTTATGTACCGATTCCTCCATTAAATACCCCAAACCTCGTCTTTCCTCAGGTACTACTTTCTTCAATTCTTGATTTTATAATGCGGGGAGGGACAAAAGATGAAAAATTAAAAAGACTGCATCTTTACTTGGGTTGCTTCGTACCTTTTATGTGTATAAGTTGCTTATCAAGTTGAATGTTTAGGAGTCTCTCTTTGTTTGTGAGGGTGGTTCTAATGCACGTATTTTTAATTTGGAAGCTGGCATTTTTTTTGGTGTGTTTCTGTTATTGGTTATGGATTTGATTTTTCATGGTGCTGAATTAGTAAGGTTGGTGGAGGCCCCAGTGCATCGGTTTGTTAGGAGTTTTGCTGCTTCCAGTTCTTCGGAGAAGATTAAAGTACAGAGAAAGTAATTTGCAACTCAATCTGCTTCTGTTTTTTACTTTTCCTGTGATGTTTAGCTATATATATTCTTATTGAGTTATGCACACATGTTCATCATTTTCAGGAAAAGGAGACTGGATGATGTTTGTCTCGAAAGATATCCGCAATATAGTCGAACATACATACAATCGTGGATTTTTCAGGGTAGCCCTCTTCAAGCCCTTTTATCCAGAATCATGTTGTTGTTGTATGCTACTATTATTTGACCTGAGTTAAAGGGCAGTGCTTCACTTCTAGTCTAAAGTATGAACTAGTGTTTTGCTGGAATTTTTTTTATCGCCATGTTGCATAAAATGTTAATGTCGGAAAACTGTGGTTGCTGGAACTGCATGCTTGAAATCCTTACCAGTTTTATATTAGTGTGCCGAAATGAATCTAACTTACCCCATAGCACACTTTTAAAATTTCCGTTCTTATCATCTCGTAGAAAGGATGTCCATTGTTCTATTCGGATGCTACTTTTACCAAAACTATCACCTCGATGTTCCATGTGTTATTGCAATTATAAATGTATCATTCTTAATCATCAAGGGCTTGCTTCTTATCTAGTTGGAACTAGATTCAGAAGATGAACCATTGGAGGCCCTCGTTTGTGTTTGTGTGCAACTGCATAGAAACATACCAGGGTTCTGACTATCTTAAGACGTTGTTTACTTCTAGCACATCATAGATAGCTATGTTACTACTCATCTCACAGACACATGTTTTCTTCTAAATCTCTAATTAATATGTGTTTCCGTGCACATTTTTCTCGTATAAACCCCCTTTTGCCTGCATTTTCATAATTTCACTTCTCAGGTAAAGTACTTGTTGATGGCAAAGTGGTGAACAAATCAGGTGCACAGATCTCGGATAAATCCGATGTAGTTATCAATGCCGAGATTCCAAAATATGTATGTAGGTAATTGATTACTCTCTTCGAGCAGCTCTTAAATAATATTTCTGGTGATCATTTATTGTAAGTACATTGAAACTCTTTCTGGAAACCTACTTACAGAGCCGGTCATAAGTTAGAAACCGCATTAGAACAACTAGAGATTGACGTCACTGGAAAAGTGGCCCTTGATTCGGGACTTTCTACTGGTGGATTCACAGATTGCTTGCTCCAATATGGTGCTTCATTTGTCTATGGTGTTGATGTAGGTTATGGACAGGTACGCCTAAATCAGTGTTTCCATGGGAAATGGCGAGCGTACTTCTATTTTCATGTTTCTTTCATGGTTGCTTGCCCTATTGCTCTTAACTAGTTCCAGGGTTCTTCTTTCTTCTGTTCAGGTAGCTGATAAAATACGCAATGATGAACGCGTAAGTGTCATCGAAAGGACAAACTTAAGATATCTTGAGGAACTGCCTCAGAAAGTTGATATAGTTACGTTGGACCTTTCTTTTATTTCCATATTAACGGTAAGTTAGATATGGCTCACAGTTTTCAAGCGTAACATGTCAGTCGTTCACTTATCCGATTCATTAGAAATAATGTGTTTTTCTGTATTGTACACTCGATCTTGCTGATGTTTTACACTTTTCAGGTCATGCCTGCTGTAATCAACCTGATGAAGGATGACGCGATGTTAGTGACTCTAATCAAACCTCAGTTTGAGGCATTCAGATCCCAAGTACGTGGAAGTATCGTTTCTTCCTCTGATACGTATCTCATGTGTCTGTCATAGAATATAAATGATGAAATGGGTGTGGATGAGACTACAAAAGCTTATTAGGTGTAGTGATTCTTCCATCAGCCTTTTTCTTCGTTTACGTAAGCTGAATTTACATTTTCCTTCAGGTCGGAGGTGGAGGGATAGTTCGAGATTCCTCAGTCCATCAAGAGGTAACACATCACTTTTAAATTTTGCTATTTATACAGAAATCTAAAGGGAATAATGCTCTACCTTTGCTCGAACATGTTCTAGTTTTCCGATATTAGCATTGTTGCACGAACGAGTGAATTTCTCATACAAATTGCAATCTTGGCTACTTTTTCCAGAAGTTCAGAACAGAATACTTTCTTACTACTTTGTGGTTTGATGTTTTAGGTGCTGGGGAAGATAATAAACGGTGTACAAGGTTTCGGATTTGAATGCCAAGGATGGATAGACTCGCCATTGAAGGGAGCTGAAGGTAACAAAGAGTTTCTAGCTTCCTTCATCCGGACAGCCGTGAAAGACGCAGGAATGCCAGCAGATATTGTTCAATTATACAGAAGCTCCGAGGGCAACCAGCAAAAAGACGAGAACAACCAGCTAAAAATCGAGAGCAACCAGCAGACGGACGAGAGCAGCCAGCAGAAGGACGAATGATTCGCAAAAGAGAAATTGCAACAAATTGCATTTCTAATTTGTTGGCAAATTTTAGGGTTCATGTAACTTATACATGTCACACAACAAATATTGCAAAGATGTTGATATACAATTGAATTTGGTTTCAACATACTTGAAATTATGGACATCATTCTGTAGCAGGATAATTCACTCTGAACTTTCAAGATTCAGCATCTGATAAGGAAGTTTAATACCAAACACCTGCCCGACTACGGAGAACCACGAAATCAAGTATTTTTCTAAAGGAGTCTTGTTTTGGGCGACTGAAGAAGTGTCGCTGCTTAGCAGTAACTTCATCCATTCGCTAGTTCCACAAGGATGTAACGTATACCATGGCCGCCTCAGCTCGGGGTGCTCCTGCAGTTGACACCCGTAGATTAAAATGCAGATATGCAGCATAGTGTCACCTAAAGCTAATGAAAGAGTCATGGTAAGCATCCATGTGAATGAAATCGCAGTTGTGAGGAACGGAGAGAAACTTACCGCCTGAGTTATAAATGTCCACTTGGCTCTAGATAAAAGTTGGGCTGAGTCGAGGGGGATATCTTTCTCGATGGCATCTAACTGCAGAGGCTGCCCGTCTGCAAGATTGCAATAACAGATTTAGAAGTTGCTAGTTCAGCATAAGTTCAACATCAATGCATGGTACCAGCATGTAAAATGTCGAGCTTGAAGTGCACTAACACAATGATGACGCATTAAAAATAAAAGCCAGCAAGTTGACACTACCTACAGACCGATTCAAACAGCGAAGTCCAATCATCTGCAACTCAAAACTAGTTCGTAGAAGTTAATGCAGGTGAGCTGTGCTCTCATCAGATGCAAAGAGTTATCATGCAGCAACACAAATAAGGTTCGAGTGATTTACTATCACAGTTCTGAGTATGGTAGTAATCTGAAAGCAGCTATAACGGTCTGTAGTGTTGACTAATTATCGATTGATTCAGGCTACTATAATCTACAGAAGCTAGCAAATCTCAACCCAAACTACATCTATCGACAAAGCAAAAGATAGACTCCATCAATCTGTTTCCTGTAATCATGAGGACCAAAATGTGGACTTACCACTGCAATAAGCACGGAAATAAAGCACTGGGACCCTGTACGAAGCACTATAAACTACATGAAGGTCGTAGCGATGTTCTCCAGGGCCATCACCAAGATCCTAGCAAGGAAAATGAAACAACAAACCACAAAAACCAATTTACATTCCTTTCAATAATGTCATCCCTTTACCACAAAGTGAAAATGCTAAACATCAGAGTTCATAACATGTAGCAGAATAAGGCAATGTCCAGCAACGAAAACCCTTCTCATCGACAAATAACGGTCCATAAACACATATCAAGTACCGATCCTCTCATTCAATCGAATAGTTATGAAGAATTTCACATCATTCATTTCAGAGAGAAATTAAAAAGGAGAGAACATGCTTACAACTACAGCAGCATCAACTACCCCTTCATCATAATCACTGCAGCACTCTTCTTCTCTCTCTACCACATCGCAGCTGCGACGACCCCCCTATAAAACCAAGCAACACAAAAATCAACTTTTTTTTCAATCTCTACGCGATCGTTGAATTTTTGTTCAAAAAAAATGGGGGGAAATTGAGCCCACCTCTGCTAATAACCTGGGAAGAACCGCACTTTCCAAAGATAAGTATCCCGCCTAAGAAAAGCATAATGAAAACGATTCAGTACCATGGAAAAAATTGATGAACAATGGAAGTTTGAGAGTGGAGAAAGCATACTCGATCATCGGTGGAAACCCAAGGCCGTTTGGGGGAAGGAATCCATGTCCATGGAGGAAGAAACGAGTTGAATTTCTTCCACTGCTCCGAGAAAGTGGAAGCTGCGGCGAAGAATTCGGTAGATGAAAGGGTGCCGTCCCATGATTCCGCCATGAAAACTCAAACACCGATCGATTAATCACAAGGGATCTTCCACGATTCTGTAACTCGGAAAACGACGTCGTTCATGCCATCTTGTACCAAAATTAATTATTCGTAATTTTTATTCATTTTTTCTTTTTTCTTAATAATTTCAACTAATTTCCACTTCTCGATTCGCATCCGTAGATAGAAAAAAGATGTTACGTGTATGCGTGTGTCAATCTAGTAGTATGACGTCAAGTTTCAAGGTCCAATTGTCTCGAATTTGAGGCCTCTGGTCACAAGTTGCAAGGCGAGAGATCGAATATAAAATGTTGAATAATTGGATGACGCATTTTCAGAATGGTTCAAATATACAAAAGCAATGTCCCACATAATTTGATGGCAAAATACAGACCTAAAATAGCATACAAAACTGTTTTGTTTTTGCTCCAGCTCTACATTTAAATAGCGGTGTTGGCGGCACAATAACTTGAAGCACTTGTTTAAATTTCCCTCCTACACAACTCTGATGCAAAACATCGAATAGCCGGATGGCCTCACTTAGGCTTTGATGGAGTTGGCGAAGACGGGGGTTTCAACTCCGGATACTGCACAAACAACCACCAATACTTAGTGCCTACCTAGTTCAGAGAGAGAGAGAGAGTATGAACCATTTCATACATTTGGGTATGGAGACTGTGGCTTTTGACCCTCTTTAGATTTGACGGTTGCACTGGCGGAACTAAAATCTCCATTCTTGAGTTCTTTAGAGGGCTCGGCAGCAGGAGAATCTGTGTGTGAAGACGGGTCTTTGTTTTTGTCCACTCGAGTTATCCCTCCATTTGTATTGACTGGTTTTGGCAATTTGGTCTTTTTCTTTGGATAGATATGTACTGAAGGAGGTAGGAATTCCTCTTGTATCTCCTGCACTCAAAACAGTAATTTGTAAATGGAATCACTCCCGAGTTACCATGAAATATACATTGAGAAGAGAGAGGAGAGTTAATAACAAAACTCAGGTGCATATGAATATATATATATATATACACAACAGAGTGTTTGAGAAGTTCAACGTGTAGTGAATTCTAGGCAAAGCAACATAAAGAAGATAAGTTGTATCACCATTGAAAGCACATATATATATATATAGAGAGAGAGAGAGAGAGATTAGAATTATGCTAAACAAATTCAAAGTAACACTTGCTTTGAAATTTCAGGTTCTTGCCATCTGAAGACCAACACTCGTAAATCAACGTAAGGTTGACAATATATCTCTTAACAGCCAAGGAGAATAAAAAGCTTTCTAACATAGTAGTGTCCAAGTTCCGGTAACAGAAAATAAGTAAACGAAGAAATAAATGGCACTTGAAAACTACATTGCAGTCACAGATGTAGTGGATAAATTAGGGCTTTATCATGCAATGGTTTCAAAATGGCCAAAATAACCACATTTATTGACAATTGGCTAGAATTGATCAAAAGCTCAAGCTTTTGGGCAAAAGTCATATCCTCACCGACTCCGAATGAATAATGTACAAATGCTGTTGCATCAATATAAACTAACAAAGTCCATCAAAGAACACAAACTATACAGACATTCTATTCGTGCACGAGCTAATATAAGAAAAGCCGAGAAATTAATTGACTAAATGAAAGAGAAAAAGCAGCATACCTCCCATCCTTTTTTGCCCCTAATCCCTCCTCGAATAGCATAGGCCTCCTTGAAACCATTTTTCACCAATAACTCAGCCACTTTCATAGAGTTGCCATCAAAACTACCTTACACATGTAATTTGTCGATAGAGAAGTTAGTTATAAGCCTTCATATCAAAACTATCAACGAAACTAAGCCAAAGGGTAACAGCAGAAACTTCAACAAAAACAAACACATTCCACCACTAAACATTCATCTTATAGATTCCTAACAAGACATAATTCGACATCCGATTCAAAATTCTGCATCACGATATACCATTTTTTTCGAAGATCGCCATCCATACTCAAGAAAACACTAACAAACTTCAAAAGCTTACTTGTCCAAGATGCAAAGAGTGGTATTAGACGGCTCCCCAAAGTTCTGCAGAACCCTCTTCACGAAACCTTCTTCGTCTCCTTCTCGAAACTGGACCTGCACCGCCTTCTTACCCAACAGCTTCAAATTAGGGGAACCTAAATAAGCCACGCTCTTATCCTCCCTAATATCCAACAGCTGTGCAGTGGGGTCATTTTGAAGCTTCTTAAACGCATTAATGGCCGTAATCAACTGGTACTTCTGCAGCAACTGCTCGGTTACGGGGATCGCAACAAGCCAGATGAAAACGACCGTCGCAACGAAGAAAGGGTAGCGGTTGAAGAAGTCGTCGATCGAAACGAGAATCGATTCCAAGTTGATTCTGCCGGACACTTCTTCGGTTGGGGTTTCGGCGGCGGAGCAAGGGATTGGGAGGGTTAATCCGAGGAAGGGGAGCGAGAATTGGGGTTTGAGTGAAGTGAGAAAGGAGAAATTGTTTGGGGTTTGGGTTTCATCGGAATTGAGGGGATTAAGCTTGCAATTGCAAATGCGGATGTAATTAGGGAGGAGGAGATGAGTTTTTGTTGTTGATTTTGGGAAGGTTTTGGAAGGGTTTGTTAATGGTGGGGAAGCAGAGAGGCATCTGGAGAGAGACTCCATGAGAGAGAGAGAGAGATGAGTGTGAGATGATAAGATGGCGCCATATGCAACGGCCATAATTAGTTTCCCCACTTTCGCCTTCACTTCTCGCGTACTACCGCGGGGTAAATCAGTAATTAACCACATCCACCCAGCGCTTATTTCTGCCAGTAATATTATAAGAAATTTTTTGTCAGGGGAATGAAAAAAGTACCACTCCGGTCCCAGCTTCTTGACTCATTTGTTTTTTTTTTTTTAACTTTTCAGCACGCATTTCCACCGAGACGTAGTACGAATTTTACGATATAATTTTGAAATATTATTTCCACCGAGACGTAGTACGTCTCTTTATTTTTGTGCTTCATTATAATATAATTATTTTTATTTTTATACTAAATTATTAAATCAACAAGTTTAGTTTAGTAATAGGAACCCACTGATAAAAAGGTAGGGAATAACGTCACAAGGTCTCTCCATCTCTCACACACACATACACGTACAAAAACTATTACTCCCTCTATCCCATGACAATTGTCCACTATGAAAATGGCACAATAACCAATGCCATAAGAGATAGATGATTTTATATTATATTGGTTGTGAGAGTGTAATGTTTCCACTTTAGGTAAGTGGACAATTAAATGGGACGTCCCAATAAGGCAACATGGACAATTGCCATGGAACGGAGGGAGTAATAATATTGTGTGCGTGTGTTGGTCTAGCGGTAAGGGTTAAGATTAACGTATCGGACTTGTTCATCTTATTTTCCCTCTCCTCTCTCCTCCCATATTTCAAGAACAGAAACTACCAAAAAAACAACACCTAACTACTACATAACCCTACCCCTTTCTCTCTCTACAAACTTAAACAGAAACAGAGAACATTACCATTCATGCTGGTGCTGGAGCTGTGCTGTGTCCATTACCAACTTTCTTCTCATATCCTGCAAAATACTCCTCCATACATGACCTATACATATCCATCCCAGGAACCTTAACCGCCAGCTCCAACCCCATCTTCATCCACTTCTTCGCCGTCTCGGCCTGCCCCATCTTCACCGGGAGAGCAGCTCTGTTCCACGCAGTCATGGCTAGCCACTTGGCCTCTTCACTCGGGTACTTCCCCTCCTTCAGCCCAACCATGATCCTGTACGCCTGCTTGTACGTCTCCATTATCGACTCATCGTCCGGATTCCCCTTATGAACGCTGCCCACGGATATCAGATTCCTCAGAACCAGAGCTACGGCTTGGTAGTCTGGAGAGGAGGAGGCGAGGAGGGAAGCTAGAGATGAGTTCAGAGCGAAGATCGCGACTTCCGGGTTGGATCTTGCTCCTTGTGAGGCCTCGAGGCCGATCTGAACCAGGTGTTTCGGGTTGCAAGATTTGGATTTGGCGAAGTTTTTCACTAGCTGGAGCTGTTGGGAGCTTGTGTCGCTTAGCCTTGAGTATAGGTCGAAGGCGCACCATGTGTGCACGAAGAAGAAGTGTGGCTCGATTGCTGCCACCTCGTCGTCGTTCTTGTTAGTGCTGCTCGAGCTTGATGTGAGTATCTGCATCCAAGAATTCAGGAAATTAAGTAGGATATTAAGTGATTTAACCAGAAATAATATAATACCTTTTCTGCTTTGCCTAGTAGCTCAATTGCTTGTCTGATCTCGGCTTCTTGCAATGTACCCTTTCGATGCTTCTCAGCAGCAATAATGGCGGATACAGTTAGTATTATCGATTTACAAACCATCTCCTCATTTCCCTCTGTTTCCCCATCACAAACAATTTTGTAGAATTCCGAAGCCAGTTTGAAGAACTCCGCGGATAGCTCGTACTTCTTCGCCTGCCCAGTTCTTACACCAGTGTTCCAAGCATTGGCAGCTAGCCAGTTCTTCTCTCTTCTTCCAACCTCACATTTTCCGAAGAAGAGGTCGGCTCCAACCTCGGATTGCCGGACATGAGCTCGTTTCATGTGCTTGATGATGTCAGTTTCATTACCTGGATCTTGACTTAAAATTGTAATCATGGTGCGGAACACTACAGCCTCATGGATCGGCATTGCTTTCCCTGAGCTGTAAAAGTTTAGGAGTTGAGATAGAGAGGCAACAGCTACTGGTAGGGAGCGGCAGGCTACAGCTTCATGCGCAGAGAGGGAGATGAAATCGGTGGTGAAGTCGAGGCAGTTAGGCATTGCTTGCATCTGAGCAATGGCGCTGCTGTGATCGTTCTTTTGCAAGAAAATCTTGAACTGCAATTATGCAAATCGTTTGAGCCAGCAGAGTACATAATTTACAAGGTTTGTTTGTGTAGTGAGTGAGCTCAAGGAAGAAATAAATTGATCTTACCTTTAGGAAGGAACTTGCTATATTTGGTTCTAGCTGCATAAACAAATTAACAGCATCAGGTTATTTAGTGAATTTAATTTAATAATCTCAATTGATTACTCATTCAGTTACCTTCTCAGCCTCATCTATGTATTCTTCAGCTCTATCCAGTTGCAAGAGGCCTAAGTAGCACAGGCACAGAACTCTATATCCCTTCGCTCTTAGGTTTCTGTTCTCCATTCCTTGAGGGACATATAACATGGATTTCTCAAACATCTCAGCACAGAGTAGATAATCTTTTGCTCGAAAATGCTCTGTGGCGCTGCAAAAACAAGATGTACACATTTACAATCGATTACTGATCACCATACGTGGAAACGGCTTCCATATAACAACAAAAACAGGAAATGAGTGTTCGAGTGTTCAGCCCATATGTCCCTTTCAAAGGAAAAGCAAGAGAAACTAAGCAAATGCCCTCATCTGAGAATGGGAATTCATGTTTAGATCTTGCAGATTCTTAAATCAGATGGCAAAGCTGCAATGTATGTCCAATAGCATTCGAAGGTCGTCTTAGCATTAGTACTACGAGTTTCAAAGTCTAATAAGTTATTCAAGCAACTAAACAATCCTTCTCCTCATCCCAGAAAGAAGAGTGTGTATATGAGTTTTCTCATTTCCTTTACTTCCATTAAACTAGAATGAAAGTAATGTTTCTTTCATTTATCATAAGCAACGATTAATAACAGGAAATGTTGAAACTGAAAGAAGTTTACCAGTTCCAGAGAAGAGCATGCATGGTTGTCCTCTCCTTAACAGCACCTTCTCTGTCAAACAAAGCCACCATCCTCTCATCCGAAACCAGCTCAGCCACCACTTTAGCTCTCACCTTCATTCCTTCACCGGTGCACAATCCATTTCCAACCACCCTATTGATCACCCTAATAGCTGCACCTGCACTAACATGACAACGCTCCAAGAGGCCCAGAAACAGTGCTTTGACGGTCTCCACGCCTGCTGCGCCAGCAGCAAGGAAGTACGATTCCACAGCTGATACCCACACACACTCAGGTATCCCCTTATTCAGC
>JAQSCN010000060.1:0-50000 GCA_029379335.1 Thymus mandschuricus
TTCTTTTCTTTTCTTTTTTTAAGATGAAAAGCTTTGCGTGTGGGTGACTTTTGACAGGTAGACAGTGGGTTGAAGGATGAACTTGTTTTGGGAGACCCCAATGCGCCTCGTTTCGTGCTCTGGAATGGGAAGCTGAGGCCGGTGCCTTCCAAACCCACCGACTTGCCATTCTTTGACTTGATGAGCTTCCCTGGAAAGCTCAGAGCTGGTTTTGGTGCAATTGGCCTTCGCCCGCCCCCTCCAGTTTGTTTCTTCTCTTTTGTTTCCCCCTTCTGCTTCTTTTTCCTGTGCTCTACTCTTACCACTTGAAGTTTTGCCGAAGGTAACAGGGGCATGAGGAATCGGTTGAAGAGTTCGTCAGACGTAACCTTGGTGATGAAGTCTTTGAGCGCTTAATAGAGCCCTTTTGCTCCGGTATTCGTATCTTCTCTAGCACATATATACCATTGGATGGGTTTATTTTTAACAAATTGTTTTCTTAGCTGATGTCCATATGGGAATAGATATTGATATGTTTTAAAAAGTTCTCAAATCTTTTCAAGTTCGATGGTATGTGTGATGCGCACATGCTAAAAACACTGAGATCATTCAGAAGCTTGCATAGATGATGGGCTTCTTAAACTGGTCCACACTCATTTTAGATTCATTTGATATTAACCGCAGTCAATCGAGTGTAGAAAGCTATTTGTTTCTTATTCATCTAGTTCTTATTTTATTTGCTCATGACATGCTCTATTATGAGGAAGCTTAAACCTGTTCTCTTCAAGAAATTATGGAATTACTCGCAATTAGACCTTTTTTTGTTGGTATATTACTTGATTCCGTCATTTAGGAGACATAAAATTTGCTTGATTGCAGATGTTAACTTTTAGTTGAGGATAGAAATTTAGCCATAACCTGTCCCAACCACATTTGTTATATATAATATGATATATCATATATGGCTCATGATAACTTTCTTGGATGAGTATTATCATCACATGTTTCTCTCTTCTCGTGAAGGTGTTTATGCCGGGGATCCTTCAAAGCTAAGTATGAAAGCTGCATTTGGGAAAGTCTGGAAACTGGAGCAAACTGGTGGTAGCATAATTGGAGGAACCTTCAAAGCGATCAAAGAGAAATCTAGTAGTCCCAAGACACCCAGAGATCCGTAATTACATTCTTAGAATAGCCATTCTTGTATTTGGTTATCTTATTTGCGCGTGAATATACAGAATTTAAATTTAGTACATCTCCAGGCGCTTACCAAAACCAGAAGGCCAAACAGTTGGTTCATTCAAAAAGGGCCTAGCAATGTTGCCTAATGCAATTTCATCAAGGTACTCATCATTCCTTGGATGCATTAAAAGGGCTCACACTTTTTTCTCATTTTTGCATGCAGAATACTTTATATAATGCTATCTATGTCCAACAAGTTTTTGCAATACACTATGCTTTTAATGTCCATAAAAATTGAATTTAAGTAGTTTTGTCTTTAGTTCCAATAGAGCCAAATGAATAAGAAAATTGATAGAATTTTGTTGTTCTTATTCATGATTCATGACAGCATCAGATCAGAGAAAGTCATGGGAAAATTTAATCTAAGCACATATATATATTAGAAGTAGAAGATGTAAAAATAGCTTTCACGAGACATGAATTTGATGCTAATGCCACAAGCTGTGTGTTAAGATTAGTCTTTTTCAGTGATTAAGCAAGTACCACATGGCAAAGAAGGAATTATTTCTAATTATATGTTATGCTTACTGTTCATGCATGTCTTTCATTTCTAGCTTAGGAAACAAGGTCAAGTTATCATGGAGACTTACGACCATCTCTAAGCTGGACAATGGGTGCTACTTGTTGACTTATGAAACTCCCAGTGGAACGGTGTCTTTGCAGAGTAGAAGTGTTGTCATGACTATTCCTTCCTACATAGCTAGCACCATAATACGCCCACTTTCGGTATGTTGTATAAATTATATTCTTGTATTCTCACGAATACACATTGGTACTAAAACTGTCAAAAATATATCTTCCTTACTACAGCCATCATCCATTCATACCAAGCTGAGAGCTGTAGATCTCCATATGCGATCCTAAATATGTGCTAGGCTTTTGTTCAGATGTTTTACATATCTGCTTTCCAGTTGTTGTATGTGCCAGATGTTCTGGCGCTATTGTGTGTATCTATTATATTATGCATGCAAAGAGATAGTTATCTTCAGAAATGAACATTTACTTTCCAATCATTTGCAGGCTATTGCAGCTGATGCACTATCAAAATTTTATTATCCACCTGTTGCTGCAGTCACCATTTCATATCCGAAAGGAGTAATTCGTGAAGAATGCCTAACTAATGGTGAACTAAAGGGGTTTGGGCAGTTGCATCCCCGCTCCCAAGGGGTCGAAACTTTAGGTATATCCTAAAGATTAATTCATTAACTCCTCCATAACGGCACTTTTGATTATTATAGTAGACTCAACTTGAATAAAAAAGTGTCACAATGGAGTGGATGGAGGGTGTAGTATTTTGCATCGGAGTGAAACCCCCAAGAGGAAAGAGAGAATAAGAGAGGGTCAGAAGTACTGACTGTGCCTGTATATTATGCATGCAAAAACTGTGACATGAGCACTACAAAAGTCAGTGGTGTGAGTGCAACCTAAATCTATCTATGCGACTGTAATAACTTGTTTGTTGTTTCACTTGATCCCAAAGGAACATTATACAGCTCCTCACTGTTTCCTAATCGTGCCCCACCTGGAAGAATTCTTCTTTTGAACTACATCGGGGGAGCTATGAATCCTGGAATTACGTCCAAGGTACAAAATGTGTTAACTGATGCATAGCTGTATGCTTAATGCAACTATTGATTTAGAAACTAGAAGTGCTACAGAAAAATAGACTATATATTGAAATCCATGAGAAGTTATTCCTGAAAATGGTTTTAAGTTGATCATGTTATTGCTAGGAAGTTCAATTCTATAGCTATTTCAGACTAATCTATAAATGCCTACCAGGAAAGCTGTGTGCAATTGACTTTGTTGTACTTGCTACTACTTATACTTTATTTGGCACACGATGCTTATGCATTATGAATCGAGTTGAGATATGTTTTTGAGTTCCCATGTTGACATCTGTTTTTGTTGCTTGGCTCATTACTGGTGGGTTTGGTCAGAGCGAGAGCCAACTTGTGGAATCTGTGGATCGTGACCTGAGAAAGATGCTTATAAAAAGTAACGCAGCAGATCCGCTAGTTCTGGGGGTGCGCATGTGGCCACAAGCCATTCCACAATTTCTGGTAGGTCACTTGGATTTGTTGGAGAATGCTCGCACTGCTCTGAGCAATGGAGGTTATGAAGGCCTCTTTCTTGGGGGTAACTATGCGTCCGGGGTAGCATTGGGCAGATGTGTGGAGGGTGCTTATGAAGTTGCAGCTGATGTGACTAATTATTTGTCAGAAAATGTGTATAGCTAACTAGGTGAAATACAATTGTTGAGAGCTTGCTCGTGTGTAGAATCACTAGTGCCGAGTGGAAGGCTTTCCTCTTCCACTTCTGGAGAGAAACCGTGGTTGGATAACAGTAGTTTTAAAGTTGAATAAGACTTCGAGTTAATGATCGTTTTAAAACCGGCCCCTGTATTCGAATATGGATGCTGTGGCTACACCCTGATTAATTTTTTGGTGTATCTCAGTTTTCTATAACATTATGAAATGTAGAAATGAACATGCAAGTTAAGAGGAAAGAGGTGTGCAAATAATCAATGATGGATGTTACAGTTACATTACATAGTTACTGAAACGTATACATGAGTGGTAGTATTATTGCTTCTGCTATTAGTAAGGTTGTTGATACTGGCAATCCAAGTTGGGTCCGGTGGAGACATTGAAGATGGTTGCATATCTTTGGAAGTATCCGATCCGATCTAAGACGGAGGGGCTGGTTGGCATGCCACATTCGAGTCCTCCATTGATGATGTTGGTGACCAAGCCAAAGCCAGCAGAAGCGGTGCGATTGGCTGCCAAATCCTGTGTGGTAGGGACGTAGCGACCAACCATGACGTTATGGCAGGAAGGCTTGGGCTTCTGCTCTGTCATCCAGAACCACAGGGCCGTTTTCCATGAGATAACGGAGTTGTTGGAGACTAGATCTGGATTGTGCAGACCGTCGAATCCTAAGGCTTTTCCAGCTGGTCCGTAGTTGTAGTTCCAGGAAAGTTGAATAGGGCCTCGTCCTTTGTAAGAGATGCCGGGAGCACATGGCCATTGGGTGTTGGTGGAGTCGCAGTAAGTGGTTTGAGGAGAGACCTCCTCCTTGAAGCAGAGGCCCCAAGCATAGGGGCCGTCGGGGGCAGTGGGCCATCCTCCAGTGGTCTCATGGGAGACCTGGGCAAGGAATGCAGCCAATTCACGCTTCCTGGTAGTGAGAGTGCCGCAGCTGGCGAATTTTGGGAAGCATCTGGTGGCTGCCACGAAAGAGTCATAGGTGTAGAAATTTTTGGCGGGGCAGGCGGGGTTGTCTTTGTGTAGGAAAATGGAATCGAAGAGGTTGCGAGGGAAGAGACGCGAGATGGAGGGGGAGGAGGAGGAGCATATGAAGAAGCTGCAGGCGATGATAACCCAACCCAGTGCAACTGCTGCGCTACTACTTGTCATCTTCTTCTTGTTCATCATGTCATGCATCAACTGCCATATACTCCGTATTATATATATAGGGAGAGGAAAGAAGGGATAGTTTCAGTTTGTGCCAAAGTCAGCGGTCATATTTACAAAACTAATTCAAAATATAAAATGCTTTTGACTCGGCTCTTCTCATTTGACCAAGTCACAATACAATACGAGTACTTCTCAGCAGCCCACTAAACTCGTGTTCATAATCATACTTATTATTATTGCAAGCCACGGTAACAAGGTAATTTGGATTTGGATACTAGTCTAGTGTAGTTTAGTGGTAGTGCTGATAATATTCCACTTTCAAAATTGGAGATGTCGACACCCCGCATTGTCAATGGCATTACTTTAATTTTATTCATTATTATTATTACTATTACTGTTACTATTACTATTACTATTACTATGTCAATTAATTACTTCAGCCGTGCCGGTGTCGGTGCCGGCCCAGGATCTAGAATGTGTAGTCAAACTTATTTTTTTGACCTTGGAAGAAATGCATTTCATTTTACTACTCCCTCACCTCAATTATCTAAATACTACACTAATATCCTTCAATTATATAATAATTCAGCTATAGTTGACTCTTGAAATCCCACTAAAATCTCATTAAATTCAAATCTATAACTTCATTCAAATGAGGAAGTGGAGTGGACCGGGGCCGGGGGTGGCCCAAAGAAAATGTTAAGCCCGAATGCAATTCAAAATTTTGAAAAAAATAAGGGAATTCGACCGTTGGATGGATTTGATATTTTACTTGTCGCTGAAAGCTTTGTTGAATCCATTTCTCGCCTCGCATCGGCATCGGCATCGGCATCGCCACTCTCTCTTTCCCATGATGTCCTCCTCCTCCTCCTCGAGACGCCATGGCTGGCAGCGCCCTCTTCACCCCTTACAGGTATCTTTCTCTCTCTATCTCACTCTCTCTCTCTCAAAATCCATGCTTCTGATCTCATCGAAATGTGGTGTAGATTGTTGGGATGTTGGTTTTCTGTTTCTTAGTCGCTGCTTTCTATTGCTTCCTTGGCCTCTTCCTGGGCAACAGGACCGCAGAGATTACCATCGTCACTCTCTTCACTACGGCGGTAATTTCATCTTAACTCTCACCTCTTTATTTATATTCACCTCCACTATACCTTACCTGATAGCTTTGTCTTAAATTGAACTGTCTAGGCAATTTCTGCTGCGATTCTCTTTATTAGGTGTGCAGCAACTGATCCTAGTGATAAGATGAGATTTAGATTTAGGAAGAAGAATAAGAAGAAGAAAAGGAGCAATGCTGTTGTGCTTAACTACGGACACCTCTTCACTAGGATCTTTTCCAGATTTTTCAAAAGGATTGAGCGCAAGATTCTCACCACTTTCATCAGGAGGAAATACCTGGATCCTTGGAATGCCAGGATTCAAATCCAACACCAGCCTCTCATCCCATTCTCCCTTCTCCTTGAGGATGATTCTCTCACTCCTAATCCAAAACACGACGATGTCTCCTTTTGTTCCCTCTGTGACTTTGAGGTCCATCCAGTTATCCAAATTCTATGCTCACATTACCCTCCTGCTCATGATGCTGAGATGTTTTCAACTCACTTACTCCTCAGGTTAACAGGTATAGCAAGCACTGCAGGACTTGCAACCGTTGTGTTGAGGGATTTGATCACCACTGCAGGGTGAGCTTCATTCGTTATCATTATCTCAGATTACGGAAAACTGCACTCTTCTTCTTCTCCATTATACTGCTGCTTCTTATCTGTCCAGTGGTTGAACAACTGCGTTGGGAAAAGGAACTACACAACCTTCATTCTTTTGATGATCTCTGTCTTGATAATGGTTAGTAAATGCATACTACTTCTCCTATATTTGTCGACTGCTGTATTTGTGTTGCTAAACGGCAAATGTTCTTGCTGTTTCAGCTTACTGTAGAAGGAGGAACTGCTGTAGCAGTATTTGTTCGGTGCTTTGCTGATAGCAAGGGCATACAACATGAGTTGATAAAACATTACACAGCAAAATTCCCTAGAGGACTTCTTGCTGCCTTATCTGTATGTTTTTTTCCTCTTCTCCATCAAAAATAAATTGGTCGCCAAGCTATGAGGTAGTACATCTTAACTTACTTTTTTTTTATCTATCCACTCACAGGTTATATTGTTTATGTTGACAAGCTACTGCACGGCAGCATTGGGACAACTTCTTTTCTTTCATGTAGTTCTTATCAGAAAGGTAAGGCAGAAGTTTGAATTTCTGTTTCTTTTCTCTCAAATGAAATGGAGGGAGGTGTTTATAGCTCTCTCTCTCTCTCTCTCTCTCTCTCTCTCTCTCTCTCTCTCTCTCTCTCTCTCTCTCATGCTGCAAAGCTGAATTCTAAATAAAGAACACCCTGATCTTTACTGGGGCTTGAGTCTGTGCATTTGGCTTTTGAGTGTCAAACAGCATTATATGCTCTTTTCACTTGTTTCGATGCTAACATTATTAGGTCAGCTTCCCAAAATATACTGTGATAAATTTGTAGGGAAGAGAACAAAATGACATTGTTGTCCGGGAATAACCTTGACATGTTGGAAACTGTTTCTTCAGGGAATCACAACCTACGACTACATTTTAGCAATGAAAGAAGAAAATCGGGCTATGGAATTAGAATCACTTGAAGATTCAGACTTATATTCTTCTTCTGATGAGAGTACCGACTCAGATTCACCTCAAAAGCCTGCACTTGTATCGCGGGTCATATGCAAAGATGGAAAGTCGCCACAGGTGGTACATATATGTAGATACAACATTTTATCTTCTGTTGATACATATTCATCAATAATTCTGATAGCATGATTGACCAACAGGAGTTGGCCATAAGGATTGATGGAGAAGCTGATAAGAAGCAAGGGGGATTCCGTGCAAGCATAGACCCATGGAAGCTTATCAACCTGAGCCGAGAGAGGGCTCTACATGCTGCTGAAAAGGCGAGGGAAAAAATTGTCAAAATTAAGCCTATGGCAGAAGCTGATGATCCTTTGCAACCCCTACCCCAGGAGACAAAAAGTGGACCTCTGATGAAAGATATAGGGAGCAAAGGAATAAATGTAACACCCCTGGTTGTGAAAGGAGGAAGTCTGTTGAGTTCGCCAAGACAGTTCTCTAGTCCAAGAAGACGACATTCGTATTCTCCAATGCAGCATACTCCCAAGCACAAGTACAAAAGTGATTTTGATTTGAAACTTACTCAAGTCTCCAGAGAACTTGAGACTTACATATCAAGGCAAGTCTTGTGCTCTGTCTTGAAGAATGAAGGCCCTGAAGCTTCCCCAAGATAACAAGACAGCAAATTATATTCTCAACCTCTGAGAAAAAAAAGGGAAAAACAAAATATATTTTACTTGTTTATTTGTAAGATATTGATGGCCATGATACGGAGGAATCTTTACTGATTCACACACATTTATGTAAGAAAAATGTAAGCAGTTTGTTTAGATTCAGCAGTCTTCACATCAATTAAGATTTCATATTTCATCATAGATTCAGAAGACAAACTTCGTTCCCTGTTGACAGCCAAGACGGTATGGAGTGACGCAGATCCATTTACATCTAAATGATAAATATACAATCCTTTGTACTTAATTCCCAATCTATTCACATCTGCTGAGCATTTTCTGATAAAGAAAAGTTCACTTGCTTGCCGCCTCCTGACCAACAGCTGATGAAGAGGATATCATAGAGGTTGCCGGATCACTTCCATTCCCAGTAGTATCAAGTTTAACTTCCTTCTGGCGCTCTTGTTGTTCCTTCACCAAGACAGGCTGGAACTGAAAAACGCAAGAGTAAAGTTAAAAGATTTGATGCCCGGGAATACATGAATTAATGCATTTTTCACTACTCAACAAGATATGGGGAAGATTCAGCAATACCTGGTAAATAGAATATATGACATTCCTTCTGATTCGTGCCATCATATCTACAAAAAGATTGTAGCCCTCCAGCTTGTACTCGATGAGTGGATCCCTCTGTGCATAACCCCGTAAACCTACGGCTTGCTGAACAAACTTTAGAGCCTGCAAATGTTCTTTCCATAGTCGATCAATGTTGGTCAATACTAGGAACTTTTCTGCTTCTTTCATCAAACCTGGAGCCTCTTTCTCCACGATATCCTGCCACAAGAGGGATGGGTTACAATATTACATAAAATACAGACTAGGAAACTTGTAAACAATATTAAGATCTTCTTGTCTTCTCAGCCAATAAAAGCTACTTATTATTCTCTACTATGGCTCACTGGACTCTCTTGAATTGTTCTCTCTCTGTATAATGTAAAATGACTGTGGTTAACAAACCCGTTTCTGCAGATATGCCTCACGTCCACGGAGGTGAAGATAATCTCTTAATCCCTCATAACTGGAGCTTTTACTTTCCAACAACTCTGGGGTCAAATCATTCAAAAGATAGCAATACCTATAATGATGAGCAGGTCAGAGTAAGAAATAAAACACAGCCATGAAATTTTATCATCTTAGCACGAAGGACCACACCAATAACATCACATTGTAATTGATTCCTGTTAAAGAGAAAAATCTTTAAGTGGGTGTTAAACTAAGTTCTTAGCATAAACGTATAAAAGATTGAGATTTACACATATTAATCTAAATTCAAAGAAGTTCACTGGGAATCTCGGTAATTTTTCAAATCACTTTCCAGACATAATTTCACATCATAGTGAAACTCGACTATAAGCGTCAATTTTTCTAGACATGTTTGACATCCAAGTCAAACCTTTCTTTTCCCAATTCTTCAAAGGAACACTAGTTTCACTCTTATCCAGGTCGACCAACTTTTAAAACTCTCATTTCTTTAAAATGTTTGGCCAAATACCCTCTAAAAATCATACTCCTTTAGCCCACTGATACTTCCGTTACTAACGTAGAAGTGGGGATAATATTTGGGTTACTAAGTGAGTAACGAGACTAAAAGACAAGGAATCGAATAAGCACATGTAATTAATCATGAATAGTCCATTAGGAAAAAAATATTGAAATAAACAGCACGCTGACTAGGAAGACACATTCCAGAAGCTTATGATACTGGGATAATGCATGATGCAACAGAGAGAGAACAGATAGAGTTTCATGCCGGCCCAATTGGGTAAGACTAAAAATTCAACAGGATGCATAACTTCACATAAATGCAGGAGGAATGATTCCTTACTGCTGAAGTTTGGCTATAAGCTTCTCAAAGTCCCAGCTTTCTCTTGGAGCGTCAGTACCAATATTTGCCTGGATTATTGAAATCATCAAATAAATAATCATAAAAGATGCAAACAGAAATAAAATAGAAGGTATGACTGATACCATAGTGTTAACATATCTACCTCCATTATATCATCCATTGTTAATTCAGCATATTCTATTAAGAGAGCTTTGAGATCATCAGACTCCAAAGCTCGCCTCCTTTCAGTATATACACGATCTCTTTGGCTGTTCAAAACCTCATCGTATTCGAACAACTGTTTTCTGATGTCGAAAAAGTAATTCTCCACTTTTCTCTGAGCTTCATCTAGTGCCTTGGTCAGCATCTTGGATTCAATTGGTAAGTCTTCAACTCTAAAAGCTCTCATCAAACCCTGAAAGCCACAATTTTATTCACATCTGAACAACCAGTCAACCATATCCTAAAACAACGAAATCTCGGAGCCATTATAACCTGAATCCTATCTCCACCAAATATGCGAAAGATGTTATCTTCTAGACTAAGAAAGAATCGAGAACTTCCAGGGTCTCCCTGTCTGCCGCTACGACCGCGCAGCTGAATAAAGGGACCAGTAAACCCAAAGAATTAAAAATACATAAAATAGCAAAACTTAAATAAATAACTAACTTGTCATCACTAAAGAGGCCTGAATCACTATGCCTGAACATATGAAACCTGCCATACCTGATTGTCAATGCGGCGAGACTCATGACGCTCTGTACCCACAACATGAAGTCCACCAGCTGATACAACCTAAGATGACATTAACATATACTTAAAATAATGTTTATACGATGAATCAGTAGTTAAGGCAGAATGGTGGCTGGGGATAAGGTAGGAATCTCCATTCTTTTTGCCCCACATCCCTCTCATCCTAGTTTTTCCTTTTAAAAGGAAGAAATATTAAATATGAGTGTTCCATGGATCATCCACATACAGGATGGATGAATTTACATGTCTACTGTCTCAATATTTTGATGCAGAATAAGGACATGTATATAAGCTGCGTGTCAGTGTGTTCCAAGATCAGGTGCAGACTGGATGGGAAGAGGATAAACTGGTTCATAAAATGTAAAAAAGAAAATTTACTAATTGTGTGGGAGATTCTGGAAAACCCAAAAATTCAGTTCTGGAATAAGTGAGTGCATTAGTTACCTTCTTCCTTTCTTCCTCTGTGTAAATCTTATATTCTTTAACAATTTCCAGAAATGCGCTGCGTAGCTTTGAGATGACTTCATCCTGCACAGGACCCTGGTAGTTGAAGTTTTATTAGATACTATATTATAAGATGTTTCAACACTATAAAATCCGAATATCACCTTCTCACAAGAATATGAAAGTCGTTCTTCTGCTTCAAGCTCAGTTATTGACCTCTGGCCCCACGTTTTGACAGCCAACTGTACAGCTTCCTCAGCCATTTTGGTGTTCTCCTTGGATAGTGTGCACGGGAACAGGCTCTCATTGACCTGAAGTTTAATTCAGCTATGTCAAGGTAGTAAAAGAGCAAAGAGAAGCAAGCCATACAAACAGAAATAAGAAAAAATAGACATTCTCCACCTTCCATGTTTTCTTTGGAGGAGGCTTCTTTACAGAGACAAAAACTCCTTCAGCTGGCCTTACAATTCTGCATCAGTTCAAAATCAATATTCAACAATTTCAACTTTATTGTATGAGTTCATTATCCACACCCTCAAATTGATTGCAATCATATTCATCGCAAAGGACATGTATGTGGATTCCCAGAAGATTTCATTTATCATGAATTTCAGCTGTTCCAGCCTCATGTAACCGAACAAGTATTTCAGAAGATCTTTTCACCATAACTTCTCTAACAGGAAGGATATTAGACTGCAGGAACTTGTGATTAAAAGTGAAACAGCAAATTCAGGTTAAGAGTTTGTAGCTGCAGTATGATGGACATCATAAAAGAGGATTCTACTCCCTCTCCTTGCATAATCACACACAGAAGAACCATTGATTTGAAAGGCCAATTTTATTGATTTAAGTTTAATATGCTGACTGATATTCCTCCATAAATAGCCTTTTCAAACAGAAAATAGCTTCTTTACTCATGAGTCCAAACTACATCAGTAAATTCGGATCAAAAATAGATAGCTGCCGTTTAACGGACATCATGAGTGAGGATAGTGACTGCCCTATCCTTGCACCAAGTGAAAGTATATGACATGCCCCTCATATGCAAAGTCCACTAATATCATGGTATTTTAATTTCAAATGGTTGATTTTGAAACGTTACCTTGGCATCAATAACTCGCGTAACTTTAACCTTGCCATAAATTCTGCATTACCACCAAGGATTATGTCAGTACCACGACCAGCCATATTTGTTGCAATCGTAACGGCCCCTAGGCGACCACTCTGAGCTACAATTTCAGCTTCTCTCTCCACATTTTCTGGTTTTGCATTCAGAACCTTTAAGAATATGGCATCAGATAAGATAGTCCCAGAAAAAAAGGGTCACATTTCATCAAATCATTCACTCTTCACTAGAAGCTCAAAAGAAAGTAAACATAATTAATAAACCTCGTGTGGAATCCCTGCTTCACGAAGTTGTTCGGACAATGCATCACTTTGCTCAACGCTGGTTGTGCCAACTAGAACAGGTCGGCCTGTTTTGTTCATCCGAGATATCTCTACCACAACTGATCGCCATTTTCCTGTAGTTGCTCTGAACACTACATCCGATTCATCCTTGAGGTGTGGGGAAGGGAGGAATAAAGTTAACAGAAATCCTTAACAAAGCAAAAGCTAAAAGGAAAAAGTACGATTAAATATTGGCAAAAGTTCATCATCAAATCCCTTATGGATTCCTCGATAATTTTCCATAAAAACTCTGAAAGCTATGGTAGGAAAAGCGAATTCACGTCAATTTCTTGATGGGAAGGCATGCATAATAAAAGAGTACCTTTCTAATCATGGCCTTGTTTGTGGGAACAATTGTCACTTTGAGTTTGTATATGCTTTCAAATTCTGCACTCTCGGTAGCAGCAGTGCCAGTCATGCCACACAGTTTTGGAAACTGATTAACCATTGTGGCAAAATATCATGAAAAGCACAGAAGGTCGAAATACCCCACAATAGATATATATTATATAAACCACAAAATTGTGACAGCAGATTTTACTCAAGCAGACACACAAACCTGAAGAAAGAAGTTTTGGTAACTAATTGAAGCCAGGGTAACAGTTTCATTTTGTATAGGCAACCCTTCTTTTGCTTCAACTGCTTGGTGAAGTCCATCACTCCAGCGTCTCCCCTGCGAACATCGTAATCAACTCTATATTTAATACTCAAACACAATAAAGAACTGGAACTGGAATACTCATAGAAGTTGATTATGAAAGAAAAATCATATGTAGATTTTGGGAGGAAAAGGAAAGGCGGCAGCATAACTCTGCCACCATAAAGAAATCTTTTTGAATGACAGACACTGATTATTAGAATCTCAGTTAGCGAGACTCACTCAAGTTTAAAAGGTATAAATGCAAACAAGCTGGGTCAAATCTTTCACTGTGAGGAGTTTATATTCCTTTAATGAATCAAATCTCTTTATATCACTATATAGCATCATTAAAAACAAAAGAATTGTGATCCACAAAGAGCCTGGGATCATACAGTACCACTATTAAAGATCCTGAGTATATAACTAGTTAACAAACTCAAAGTTCACAGACTTGCGAATTTATCCAAGAAAAAGAAACGAAAGAAAGACATGCAAGCCATAAACAAAAGCAAGAAAGAGCAAAACACCATTAACAGAACTAGATAGCTCACAATGAAATCATAGTGGGAGAAGCGGATTAAGGGGAGGGAAGATACATCAGATTCATTTTCTCTATAAGTATAATAGGTCCTGCAGGCAGGTGCTGTCTAACTGTCAGAAACATGCAGCTATATATGCTATCAAAAGACACGAGTTTTGTAATTTTCTTTCAATTTTCTTCCGGGGTAACTCCAGATGTAGTTAGAGCATCACCTGCATTACTCGCCCAGTAAATTCATCCACTATAAGAACCTCCTTGCCTCTGATTATGTAGTTCACGTCTCTGAGAAAGAGTTCCTTGGCTTTTATTGCATTTATTATGTATGATGCCCACTGCTCCCTAGGATCATATAAATCTTTTACATTTAGAATTTCCTCAGTATCTGCATAACCTTGTTCTGTAAGTAAAACTGATTTTTGTTTCTCATCGACCTGCATGTTTCACGATCTCGGGGTAAGAAAGGTGCTATATTTTGTATCCAATTACAACAGAAACAGAATAATATCCATATCATACTCAGCTGAAGATAGCATGTTTTTACCATAACACTATATAATAGAAAAAATGGTCATTGGTTATAAGAAGAAACAACTCAAGGCAAGACAGCTATTTATTCATGCTTAAAACACATTATTCGGATATCGGATATTTCTTACAGTATAATGTATATCTCGTTCGAAAGCAGAGGCTATCTTAGCAGCTTTGTAGTAACGATCACTTGGTTTTTCTGCTGGGCCTGATATGATGAGAGGCGTCCTAGCTTCATCGATCAGAATAGAATCAACCTCATCGATCACACAGTAATTGAAACGTCTCAAGACAAGTTCTTCAACGCTCTGTAAGGTCACAACGATAATTTCAGACAATCATGTGTTTTCTAACATACTTTTATTAGCATAAAGAGTTTACTAAGAAAGGATAACTTTCCGTGGCAAGGTTATCCCTCAAGTAATCAAACCCCATTTCACTGTTTGTGACATACGTGATATCACACAAATAGTTTTCCCTCCTTTGTTCGCTTGTCATATTCTCTGTCATCATTAGTTGGATGTCAGAAAGTGGACATACGTAGCCTTTGGGGTAGGAAAAAAGATTAAAGTTCCTTGATAATTTTTGTTTGACAGAATAAGTAGAATTCTACATACAATTCATACATCCTCATAGATACCATTTAAAAGTGGCATGAAACTAAAGAAAATAATATTGGCGCATGAACTTCAAGGACACTGAGAAAACAGAAATGACAAATACGTAAATAATTTTGTAAGCATATGACACACACAGCAAAAAGGTTTACATTTTCTGTAAAAGCACTAATAAGGATGTTCACCATGACTTGATAAATGACGTAGCTCACGAGTACAATCTATTACATTACAACTAGTTACTCTTCTAATAAATTGATTATCACCACACGCATAAAAGGTTGTTGTCAATTACTACATTTTTTTTTTATAACAAAAACAGTCTGTCTTACTTCTAGAATTTTAGACATATAGCTGGAAGGATCATGCAGTTCAGGAGAAGTTAGGCAGAATATATTAAGGCATTTCTCCAGATTTGTGTGAGTTAAATGGATAAGCGAGCTGTTTCATAAAGGGCTTCTCTTGCTAATGATTAATATATACACCATGAGACGTGCAAGAAGAGCTTTTAAGTCTACAGAAAATGAAAAGAGTGAGAACCAAAAACAAGAAACATAACCAATGTCTCGAGCAGCATTCTAACTCACAGAAATACTGAATGCAAGTGGCTGAACTACAAGCTTCGATCAAGTAGTAATGTGTAAACAAGTGACGTGCAGAACGTACGCTGAATTAAGCCAACCTTCAATCCAAGGAAACGTGGAACTTGACCAACCCATTCGCAATCTCTTCGAGCCAAATAGTCGTTAACTGTAACAACATGAACTCCTTTCCCAGCCAATGCATTCAGGAACGCAGGCAATATAGCAACAAGCGTCTTTCCTTCTCCAGTTTTCATTTCAGCAATTTCTCCTTTGTGAAGAACCATACCACCTATGAAGAATACAAATGAACAAGAGCAAGTAAAATATCATCACCATTGAATAGAAAGAAAGCATAACGGAATACAATTGAGTATCCAAGAAGCTAAGAGAAGACCAAACCAACCTATCAATTGAACATCAAAGGGACGAAGGCCTAGAACCCTTTTAGAAGCTTCTCTCACCACCGCAAATGCTTCCTGCAGGAAACAAATTACACGGAACCTATTAAACGGGAGCAGCTGAGAAGTCTATGATTCTCTTCAAAAGATGAAGAGTTTGCACATCCAGGTAAAAGAGAAAAAACAAAAATAAAGAAATGATAGTAGGCAGAGAAAGTGGTGATCTAGGGAGTGAACATACAGGTAAAAGGGAGTCCAAAGAATCACCGCGTGCGGCGCGTTGTTGCAAAGCCGAAGTCTTTTCTCTCAACTGGGAATCGGAGAGAGACGAAATCTCAGACTCCATCTGATTGATGAGTGCTACGGTGGTTGCGTAGAGCTGCCTGGTCGACTCTCCGGTGTCCGTGCCACCTCCGAAAATCCCGCCGAGAAATCCGCCCAATGCTGCCACTGGGACGGGGGCGGACCTCCTTGACGCTCTTCGACCCACGCCCCATGCTCTAGCTATGGGGGCTTTAGCGTGAAGATCGAAGACCAACCAATTTGTGGTTCGCGCAACTGAGAATTTGGAGGACAGAGCGGCGGCGGCCGTGGGGCAGCGGTGGCCGGCAAGTTGCGGTGCAACTGCCATAACTGCTGGTTAGCAATGCAGTGCAGTTGTGTTGATTGAAGTTTGAGAGGGATGAGGCTGAGCTGAGGTCGATAACCGATAAGGCCACGTAACTCTTCATCAACATAATCATAGATTTACTAGTAATATACTCCGTACTAGACTGGGTGGGGTGGGGTGGAGTGGGGTGGGGTGGGGTGGGGGTAGGGGTGCATAGGATAAGGGGGGCGGTGAATAATGGAATGCACAGTTTCCCCAAATAATTAGTGTAGTATAGAGCGAGCAACGGTTATCTCGCCGGTCCCCAAACCCTAATCTCATCTATTCTTCCCTCCTCCCTTCGGCGGCGATGGATCCTCCAGCCGGCTTCGAAGACCCTCGCGCCGCCACTAACGGCGACACCCCCCACATCTCCAAGAAACCCAAGCTTTCCTTTATATCGGAATCCGAAATCCGCGACGAATTCGCCCACCACCAGTCCGGAATCGCCCGAATCAACAACGGCAGCTTCGGGAGCTGCCCCGCCTCCATTATCGCCGCCCAGAGAAGATGGCAGCTCCGATTCCTCCGCCAGCCTGACGACTTCTTCTTCAATCACCTCCAGCCTCAAATAGTTCAATCCCGCACCGTCATTAAGGATCTTATCCACGCCGACCATGTTGATGAGGTATCCATCGTCGACAACGCCACCACTGCTGCCGCCATTGTTCTTCAGCACGTGGGCTGGGCCTTCGCCGATGGCCGTTTCCAGAAGGGTGACGCTGTCGTCATGCTCCACTGTGCTTTCCAGGCTGTTAAGAAGTCCATCGAGGCCTATGTCACTAGGGCTGGCGGTTCCGTCATTGTGGTTCACTTGCCTTTCCCTGTCAATTCCAATGAAGAGATCATTGCAGAGTTCCGCAAAGGCTTGGCTAGAGGTAAGGCCAATGGTAAGAAAGTAAGGCTCGCCATTATTGATCATATAACATCAATGCCTTGTGTTGTGATCCCTGCACGTGAACTCGTTAGGATTTGTAGAGAGGAAGGAGTGGAGCGTGTGTTTGTAGATGCTGCCCATGCCATAGGCAACATCCATGTTGATGTCAAGGAGATTGGGGCTGATTTTTATGTCAGCAATTTGCATAAGTGGTTTTTTTGCCCTCCTTCAGTCGCATTTTTGTATTGTCGGAAATCACCGGCATCACCTGATTTGCATCACCCTGTGGTTTCGCATGAATATGGGAATGGGCTGGCTGTAGAAAGTGCATGGATTGGAACACGAGATTACAGCTCTCAGCTGGTCATTCCTGAAGTTTTAGAATTCACTAATAGGTTTGAAGGTGGCCTTGAGGGAATTCGGAATAGGAACCATGACAAGGTGGTTGAAATGGCCCAAATGTTGGCCGAGGCATGGGGTACAAACCTTGGTTCGCCTCCTGAGATGTGCCCGAGCATGGCCATGATTGGCTTGCCTTCTAGATTGGGAGTTTTTTCTGATGACGATGCAGTGAACTTGAGATCACACTTGAGAGACCATTTTTTGGTTGAAGTACCCATTCATTGTGAAGTGCCAAGAGATGGGGAGACTGGAGCCATGGATGGGGATGGTTGCATAACTGGGTATGCCAGGATTTCTTATCAAGTGTACAATACTCTTGATGATTATGTTAGGTTGAGAGATGCCATTGTTCAACTTGTCCAAAATGGAGTGACTTGCAAGATGCTTCGAAGTCAATGAAGAGGTGTGTAATCATATTCTCAACTTACCAAACTTTTTGCTGCTGTAATCTAACTAAGAATGAGTGGTTATGCAGTTTAATTTCTTTTTTACGTTTTAGCTAATTGATTTGTTATTTGATGATGGTTGTCACCATTTTTTGTGGAAAATTTCTCTTATAATGGTTGTTAGTTGTCACCATGTCTTGTGTCGAGTAGGAAGTTAGAAAGCAGAGTGTGATTGACATTTGCGTCTCAAGACATATAAGAGGTGACAGAAAGAGTTGTATGAAAAGCTACTTCTTTAAGATTTATGCCCTTGCTGGTATAAGGCATAACACCCTCTTCCAAAAAGCTTAGTTGATTTTTCAATGGCTTGCTAATGTTCTATAACCAGCAGGCAAATGAGACATTTATTTTATGTGTTTCAATATTGCAGTTGTGTGTAGAAGTTTTTATTACTATTGTGTAAGTCCATTAGGAGTATACAAACAGAGCTTTCGATACAGAATACTGAAGTACCTGCACCGTCTGATTTGCCCTTGTATTGTGTGGATCACTCTACATGGATACTTGTAATTTTGCATACTAGATCACTATAGTATAACTAGATAAAGGAAAAAAAAAAAATGTTGTATACTTATTTGAAAATTTGCCCTCTGATTCTACTCTTTCCTCCTGTGCTCTCCTTGTTTCTTCCTGTCAGGTTTGGCATCCCCTCCTTCATCCTCAGGGTCAGTTTGCAGTTCAGACACTAACTAAACCTTCATTTTTGTAAGATTCGTAGCCATCACAAGATGCTCAATGAAGCAATGTTTTGTGGTGCAAATACATATGGCAAAAAAGAGCCTACATGAAGGGATCTTGAATTGTGTGTTTAACATTATTAAGTGCTGTGCTTAAGTTGTTTGTATTTGTCTGAATGAACGGTTCCCACTTGCTTGTAGTCATCCTTACTAAGGAAAAAGTTGGTGCAGTTTTGAGAAGAGAAGAGTGGAGACGTTGGGGTGAATAAAGTGAGTTAGGCAAAGGCATGGCATGTCTGGAGGCAGGAATTTGAAGGGAGCAAAGAGTGTGTATACAATACAAGTGTTTGAGATGGGATCTGAGAGTTAACTAGTAGAAACTAAACTAACATCCTAGTTCATGTATGGCATTGGCATTGACAATAATTTGTAACTATTTGTCTTTGCAAATTGAATTCGAATCTTGGCCCCAAGAGTAGCTTTTATGTCATGCATTGGCTTTTGGGAAAGTATATGATGCAGTGCAGTGATGATGAAATGAAGATAGCTCTTCTTTTACTTGTAGTAGTAGTTTGTTCCGATTTACCTCTGAGAATGTATAATGGATGCCGATGCCCTTGTGCTGCTGCTTCGTCTTCTTTTTTTTCTTTTTTCTTTTTTCAAGGTTCCAAAACCAGAAATTCGAGTGTTCTCATGATTCGTGGAATTTAATTTTTTGACTTCTACACGTTCTATTTGACAAATTCTTTCTAACGAGCTCCAAAGCAAACTGAAATGCTAGAATTCTGCAACAAAAAAATTAATTAATTAAAATGAGTAAACACATTTATTTTATGATTGGTAGTAGTAATAAAAATGAGTATAGTATTTTTCTCCCAAAAATATTTGTGCTTTTTTTTAAAAAAAAAAATTGGTTGGGAAGAGCGGAAGAGAAGGTATTAGTGGATGCGCGGTTGAATTGTGTAGTGACACAGTAAGAGTTCCTAATTATCGACTCCGACAAGACAAATTGAATCTTCAATCGGAGTAAAAGTGACGTTGGTGTTATGGCTGATGACGATGGCCCCCCGCCGATTAGGCTTATGAACTTCGTTTCAGAAGATCAGGTTTTACCCTAATTCATAAATGGAATTGTGTTTTTCTTTTCTTCATCACTCGTCACTGTAACTGTAATAATTCCTTCCATCAGTTGGCAGAAGCTCGGAAGAACAGGGGACCTAGAGTTGAAGATGGTACTGCTCAGAGAGATAGGCCCCTCTTCGAGGTCTCCCTCTCCTTTCACTTTTTTTATTCATTATTATTTCCGGCAATTTTTCTGCTCAATTCGACTCTTACTCTTCCTTTGAAATTTGCAGATTTTAAAGGAAAATAAGGATAAGAAAGATGCTGAATTCAGCGAACGCTTCAAGCACAGTAACTTCTTCATCTCTTCGATTTTGAGACTTTGTAATGGCATTCTATTGCCACTTAAGGAACTCCAGTTTAGTAATGAACTTGAGAACTACCCCACTAGACTGTAGACCAGAACATTATTTCCATTATTCCTTATATTATGTTTACTTGGAAAAGCTTGCATAATGTGTTGGGCCATTCATACTATTTTCACGTGGTGGCTATTCTTCTCCGAAGCTAGAATTAGGTTACTCTGAATTCATGATTCGTATAACTTTTGGATTCTTCTTACAGGGCCACCGAAGGCTCTGGATGAAGATGAAACTGAGTTTCTTGATAATTTGGATACTGTAAGTCTAGCCTGTTGTTTATTTATTAATAATTGTGACACTAATGATATTGCTACTGCTGATCTACTTGTATACACTCGTTTACACCATAGCAAACCTTGCAATACAAATACCTTGCTTTAATTATAGATGGATCCTACCGTAGCCCAATCTAAGGAACTTTCTGCATTTTAGATCTTAAACTTCTTCAGTTATCTAACTCGAGTTCAGTTAACATCAAGTAGGTTTGTAATAAGACATTACTCTTTGTTGAATATGCTTCTTGCCTTTCCAACTGTGATGTCCCTGCTAGGCGATAACCCCTCACATTAGCATAGAATTGGATGAACACGGTATCAAAAATGAAAAAGCACTTTCAAAAAATGGTTCAACGTAGAAACTTATGTCATGTGTTTCAGAAGCCATGATGGTTGGTGTATGTATTGGCTGCTCTGCAGTCATGATGGTGATGGTTGGGATCAATAGGCAGGAAGATTAGATTATGGAATTCTAAAATTCGTGATGGATGAAGGGATCGTTAGAAATGGGGCAAGCATTTGGGTTATTTCTTCAAGTTCTGCATCTCTAGTTTTAAATATGATCTCGAGGAAACTGTCTCTCCTTTTCATGTAGTCTTATCTTACTACCGAGATAAGTTTGTATAGCTTTTGATTACCCCCTTACAGTCCAGGAGAGAGTATGAGCGACAAATTGCCGAAGAAGAAGAAAAATATCTGCGTAGTTTTCAGGTATTCTCCAACAGCCCACGCCTGAATTTTCAGTACCGTTTTGACACATAACTAATCGCATCCATGTTGTTGGATATTAGGCAGCAGTGGAATCACAGTATAATGTTGTGCATGAGCTAAAGGAGACTCCTCCAGCTCCAAAAGATCAGGTGATTTGACATACATACTGTGCTGATAAAACTTATTACGAAGGTGTATTTTGTTTTTGCTTATATGCCAGTAGTTGAGCATTGACCTTTTAAACTGATTTTGTTGTCCGACTATATAGAGCACCATCGAATTTGCATACACATTTGACTCTGACAAACTAGTTTTAGGGTAAAGTATAATCACATTTTGGGTGTGGACATATTTTTAGAATGAATTAGGTAGTGAAAGAAGAGAGTAGAGAGATCTCCATGCTTGTAGAATCATTGGAGGTGCGGGGACTTACATGATATAGGTAGAAGGGGATGAAGAAAGCTGGTTCAAATGATAACATATGGCTGATAAATTTGAAGTTTAGAAGTTTTTATACGGTACTGTGTGGTGTCTATGATCATGCAGTAAAGATGTTTTTCAAAGAATAAAACAGTTTAGGTGAGTAGTTGAATCATAAATGAAGCTGTTGTGTTGCCTATGAAATAGACATTGCATGAATAAGAAGAATTATGTATGCAGGAGTAGAAGGAGGAGGATGACCCTGTGTCATGTGTGTATGATATTCTATAAGCGAGTCGGCAATGAGGTCTGAAATCCCTTAGTTGAATATGTATGTCCTCTTAGACTGATTGATTTTTTTTATTTATCTGGGATAGGATAAGATGTCAGTGGCTAAAAAGAAGAATCCTCCATCTCGGTCTATAGGCATGGTAATAAAAGTGAAACCCCAAGCAAAGAAAGCAAAAGTGGAAAGCCGAGATGAAGAAGAAACAGCAAGCCTAGGTGAGGGAGGGGGGAAAGTGTCCATGCCCGTAGCTACCTCAACTGGATTGGTTTCATATAGTGATAGTGATGGTGATAGCGAGGATGATGGCTGATGCAACAGACTCTTCTGCTGCTGCTGCTTCTTCTTCTTTTTAAACATTTACTATTAGTATAACTGTATAAGTTAGTTGATAATTTGTGGTTTTTTAAATTGATTTATTTTGAAGTTGTGGGTAATTGTGCACGTGAGTATTTAATCAATCGGGCACAGGATATTGCTCTGGATCGGGTCAATGAAAATATCATAATTGTTTGTGTTTTTAATGTGTTATTACGTAAGCCATGACTTCATCTTGCACTAAAAGCACATTTATTAACTTAATTTCTTTGCTTTGGTAATGTCATCATCATTAGTATCACATTGTTAACTTAATACTGTAATGCTCTACTATTTCGACGTCGAATCCTCTAGGGACTTGGTCCACCTTATACTGTTTTTTTTTTTTTTTTTTAAATAAATAAATGCATATAAGTATGATACAAGATTAGAAATAGATGTACTTATATGAGCTTTATATATTAAATTTGATATACTATGTGTTACACTGCTGGTTTACAAAAAGAGTCAACTTGTATTGCTAACCAAGACGCGAAACAATGACTACATAGTAGTAGGAGTAGTATTATATGCTTGCAATTGTAAGTAACAAAAAAATATGGCCAATTAAGATGAAGCAGCAGCAGCAGACATATGAAGTGCGACTAATGAAGCGTAGAAGCCATCTTTTATGTTGATTAACGTTTCGTGCTTCCCTTTCTCCACTATCACTCCATTCTTCACCACGGCTATCACATTGGCTCCTTTGATTGTTGACAACCTATGTGCCACAACGACTGTAGTCCTGTCCACCATAACGCGGTCGAGTGCGTCCTGGACCACTCTCTCCGACTCTGCATCCAACGCACTCGTGGCCTCGTCTAGTAGCAATATCTTAGGACTCTTTACGATGGCACGTGCAATGGCAACTCGTTGCTTCTGTCCCCCGGACAGCTGGACTCCTCGCTCTCCCACCATCGTGTCGTACCCGTTGGCCAACCCACTGATGAACTTGTGGGCATTGGCAAGCTCAGCTGCACCTATGATTTCAGCTTCTGTTGCGTCCCCTCCCTTCCCGTATGCAATGTTTGCTCGGATGGTGTCGTTGAACAGAACGGGTTCCTGGCTCACTAGCCCCATCTGCTGCCTTAGCCATTTTAGCTGGAACTTTTGTATCTCTACTCCGTCGATGCTTATATGTCCAGAGTCAGGATCGTAGAATCTCTGCAGTAAGGATATGACGGTTGATTTGCCACTCCCACTCTCTCCCACCAACGCAACTGTCTTGCCGCTGCGTATGGTGAGGGAGAGGTCTCGAAAGATCTGGATATCAGGCCTAGTTGGATACGTGAAGCTCACGTGTCTCAGTTCTATTTCTCCCTTCATACTCTCTAGCTTAACTCCGGATTCATCACTTGGATCGATCTTGGATTGTCTATCGAGAATTGCGAATACTGAAGCAGCTGCTTCCTTGGCTTTGGTGGAGTCTGGAGCTAATGAACTTGATTGGGAGATTGCCATGGCAGCCATTGTTAGAGCAAAGAAGACCTGCATGCATGCATGTTAAACCAATTAATTGCTATTGCTATGGCCAATATGTATGCATGCATATTGTTACTGGTATCAACTTACACGAAAAACATCAGCAAATGTGATTTTGCCATCTTCAACAAGTCGAGCTCCCGCGTAGAAGCTCGTAGCATAGACCAGAAACAACAACGCAAACGATAAACCAAAACCTACTCCACTAATCACTCCTTGCCTAATCCCATTCTTCATCGGACCTTCGCACTTCTTTCTATACATTTCCATCACCTTCTCTTCTGCACAGAAGGAAGCCACTGTACGTATACTCCCAACTGCATCGTTAGCAACTTGGCTTGCATCTTCATACATGGCCTGCAAGTTGCAACAACATTATATGTACAAGTGCATTCATTGAAAGTGATGAATTAAGTAGCAACCATATATATACCTTTGCATCTGCGCTGAATCCTTTCATGAACATGACCTGCATATATCCACTAAGTCCAATGAGAGGTATCATAGCAAGTATGATGAGTGCCAGCTGCCAACTAGCTTGAAAAGCAATACCCAATCCCACTATTGCCGAGGATGAGTCTTGAACCATTTGTGCCAGTGCATCTCCTACTAGAGCTCGAACACTGGCTGCATCAGCAGATAGCCTTGCTCCAATCACCCCACTCGAGTGTTGAGGCTCGTCGAACCAAGACACTTCCATGCTTACCACCTTCTCAAAGCACATCAACCTTATCCTTTTGATCAATCTATTCCCCGCCACACCAAAAAGATACGTCCTTGCTGGCATTGCCACCAGCGACACCCCTCCAAGCCCCACGAATATCAAAGCCCAAAATTTTGAGTCCTTGCGTAGCACATGTGGCGCCTCAAAAAAGGTTTTGATCACACTTGATAATAATATCCCAAATATAGGCATTACTGCACCATTCACAACTGCAGCTATGGTTCCCAGTATCAGCACTGGTACCTCAGGCTTATTGAGATAGGCAAGGCGACGAATGGGGACTTTAGGAGGTTTCTCAGAGGAAGTAATAGCAGATGCATCTTCTAATGTGGTGGGCTGTTCGGATGGATTCATGGTAGGAGGTAGACCAAATGATGGTGGTAATGATTGGCGACGGCTGCTGTTTCCTATTTCAGAGGATCCTTTACTAATGGAGCGCATGAATGACATCTTGCGACTTGACTGTCGACCAGAATCCATGCTCATGTCTCTTTCATCATTGTTTTCAGAGTCTTTGTTTGTTTCTTGAAGGCGTATTAGCTGAGAATATGCACCTTCGGGATCCTCGAGTAGCTTATCATGCGTACCTTTCTCAACCATCTTTCCTTGATGAATAACTGCAATCATATGAGCATTCCTGACAGTGCTGAGGCGATGGGCCACAACGACTGTGGTTCTGTTCACCATAATCCTGTCTAATGCCTCTTGCACGACTCTCTCAGATTCCGCATCTAGTGCACTAGTAGCCTCATCTAAGAGCAATATCCTAGGGTCCTTAAGGATTGCTCGAGCAATCGCAATTCTCTGTTTCTGTCCTCCAGAAAGCTGAGTACCATGTTCACCAACCATGCTGTCCAGACCCTGGTAATTTTTGCATGCTTAATTAATTAGTGCATCAACATGTAAAAAAGATGATGAAAAAATGAATATAAGCTTTACCTGAGGCAGCTTATCAATGAACTTAGCAGCATTTGCGAGCTCTGCAGCTACTCTAATTTCCTCGTCCGTAGCACCATCCTTTCCATATGCAATGTTATCTTTAATGCTACCGGTGAAGAGCACGGGTTCTTGGCTGACTAGACCAATTTTAGACCTAATCCACTTGAGCTGGAACTCTTTAAGGTTGACTCCATCAATAAGCACTTGCCCAGCTTGTGGATCATAGAATCTCTCAATCAAGCTCACCACAGTTGATTTCCCACTCCCGCTCTGTCCAACCAAAGCTGCGGTGGTGCCGCTAGGGATGAAGAGAGAGAAGCCTCTGAATATTTGCTCATCTTGCCTAGCAGGATAGCTGAAATATACCTCACTTAGCTCTATGTCCCCACGAATGTCTTGGAGCTTTTTCCCCTCCGTAGCATATGCATCTATCTCAGGCTTCCTTTCTATAGTCTTGAACATCTTGTAGGCTGCAGCACGACCTGCTGCGAATGCAGTCATGCAAGGAGATGCCTGTCCTAAAGACCTGGACACATAATAATACACAATTAGTTAATGTTATGTTGATACGTGTAGCTAGCTAGCAAAGTTTGTTACACACATTGAGCCAGTTAGCACTGCAATAATGACATTGATCACTTCGCCACCGGTGTAACCTTTCTCCAATATCATTTTGGCACCAAACCATATAGCCAAAGCATAACTGCAGAATATTATGAACATAGCAGACCCAAAACCTAAGCCTGTGGCCCACCCTTCCTGTACACCTGAGTTATAAGCATGGACAAGGGACTTGTCGTACTCAGCCACAGCTCGTTTTTCTCCAGTAAATGATGCCACCTGCCGTGATTATATATGATTGTTATTCTTCAATACCAGCATAAGCACAAGGGTATATAGTAGTAGTAGTAGTAAAGAAAGAGGTGAAGTGAAGTTACAGTTCTAATAGAGCCAATTGTCTGCTCTACGACGATAGCAGCCTTAGCATATGCATTCTGGCCGCGAGATGCCACCTTAGATAAGACAGCAGACATGACTCCACCGGATATGACAAGCATAGGAATGGAGGAAAGCATGACAAGAGTAAGAAGCCATCCTTTAATAAATGCAATCACAAAGCCTCCAACAAACGTAGCTAGCAGCTGTATGAATTTCCCAACCTTCTCCCCCATGGCATCTTGAATCAGTACGGTGTCTCCTGACATCCGTCCCACTACCTCTCCAGTATTTGTTTCCTTATCAAAGAAAGCAACATCCTGTCTCAAGATTGTCTTCAAATACAGACTCCTAATTCGTGCAGCCTGCCTTTCCCCGGTGATCATCCACGCAGACACCTCTACACACACACACACACAGATGAGATGGATTGTTTACAATACAACTAGTAATTAAGATTCAATCAATGTGCTTACGAAGAAATGCCGCAACACCACATCCCAACGCCAGATACACAAATTTTAATGCTACCTGCAGTTGAATATGGACACATGTATTATTATTGATAAAGACAGTCGGAAATGGATGAGTTAATAAATATGGAGTACGTACCTTAGAAACAACTGAAACAACATTGTTGGTTTGATTTTGGCCGAAATTGTCGACAATCTCCCCGAAAAGGATTGTCATAAGAGGCACGGATATGCCATTCCCAAAGGCACCAATGGAACCAATAATCATTAGCAATTTGTCCAATGAATCAGCAAAGGCAAACAGCTTCCAAAATGAGACCGCTTTCTCCTCTTTCTTTTCATCTACTTGCTTCTCCGATGTGGATGCTGCTGCTGATGAAGATGATGCTTCTGCCATCCTAGCTAGCTAGCTATCAACAAAATTCCTGCTCGATCCATCCACAGAACAAGGTGATATATATATATTTTAGATTTACATCCAACTCAAACCATTAGCTAGATACTAGTAGTAGTAATAGTATTTATTTATAAAAGAAAGCATCTCAACAACTGCAGACATAAATATATGAAGCTGTTCACACTTCACAGAGACAGAGAGGACCGATCGAGATTAATCTAGCAACAGGAACAGGAACAGGAACAGGAACAGGATCTCTCTCCCTCTCATTCTCTCTGTGTATGTGAAAAAAAAATCAGATATTTTGTGGTGCGATAAATGAAATATACTACTACTTCATATAAAGCAAAGCAAAGCAAAGAGAGAGGTGCAGGCAGGGTCGGGAGTCGGGACCCCAAAAAATAGATTTCCGACACCACCACCAACCAAACAAAAAGCTTAACAGCCAAAGTACAAAAGCAAGTTGTAGTCTAGAGAGAGAGAGAGAGAGAGAGAGAGAGAGATGTACTGACCTGTCAGCTGGTGAGTGCTGTATGTATTGATTAGGAAGAAGAAAGAAGTGATTAGTTAACCAAGGGGGCTAATGTAAATGTAAATGTAATGCTCCGGATCGGAAAGGGAAAGTAAAGTTTAACGACAAAGTGAGGTGTAATGTAATGAAAGGTTGAGCAGGTAGCTAGCTAGCTGAGAATATATGAAAAGGTAGAATGAATATTGAATGAATGAAGAGTTGGAGATGGAGTTATATAGTATATAAATACAGGTGGAGTTGGCCCCAACTAAGCTTAATCAACTCTTAATTAATTGTTGATGTTCTTAATTTCTTCCCTTTGAACAATACATTAAAAAAAGGAAAAGTGAAGTGAAGACTATTATTGCACATTGCTATTGATATTGATATTGCGTGGTGAGGAAGCACAAATCGTCAACTTGCATATACTCTCTCTCTCTCTCTCTTTATGCATCATCATATCATATTCATAGGTTATTTATGTTCTGTACGTACAACAGTAGTTAATTACAAGGTTGCGCTTTTCTTCTTAATTTCAGACCTGATCCTGGTCCTCCACTTAATATTATTAATTGTTTCAAATCAAATCAAAACTGCTTGATTTTTCTCTCGAGAAAAGTACTACTACTGCTATCCAATTCCAATATCTAGAAAGAAAGAAGGAAGGAAGGGAAGAAGAGAGTATAATAAGATCGAATAGTCAGTAGTAATGAAATTTCGTTTCAAATTTCGTTTCCTCTCCTCGACATACAATACATGTAGGCGGCTACAGCTGTAGTAGTGTAATTTTATTCTATATTTAGAGGAAATTAATTAATTAATTAATAGTCCTAAAGTAGTAGTAGTAGTAATTTAAACTTATGGGGTGGGGTTTGGTATTGAATGGAGTCGCGGGTGTGTGTGCATTAATATATGAGCCACTCACGTTCCCCCAGAATCAGAATCAGTATGAGTATGAGGATAAGGCAATTAATTTAATTTACATAACTCTATTACTACTTAGTGAATCAACTCATCTATCAAAGATAAATACTAAGTAACAACACTAACTAATACTCCTATTCCTATATATATATCAGTCATTCTCATTAGTTAGTGTGATGAATTAATACTCATAGTAATTAATATATTTATTAGTATTTACTACTATTATCCAAAGTAAAGTTGGGAGTTAGGCAGGCATGGGCATGGCATACTAGTATAGGAGTATGAATTTATTAAATGAACAACGTTGACAAATTAATAAAGTACTGTAGATTCATTGAATTTAGGAATAATAATAATAATAAAATGGTCAAAGCAAAGTTGTTGAAGCGTAGCTCACACGATTCTTCATTTTCCTTGGAGAAGAAGCATCTTCTATCATACTGGGTTGGGCTGGGCCCAAAAGTTTACAATGTTCTGGGCTGGGCTGGGCTGGGCTTTGTAATAATCGAATAAAGAAAGCCTAAGGCAGGCAGGCAGCCCAAAGACTTAGAATGAATGGGGATTGGGGTGGTAGTGGTAGTGGTAGTGGTGGTGGTAGTGGTCGGCAGCCCAATTTATAATATAATCTCCAGTCCAGAAACAAGGCATGACATCAACACACAACAAATTCAAAGAATTCATTCATTCATTCTTTAATAATGAACTAGTATGTATATTGATCTACTATATATCTAGGACTAGCTAGGATAGAGTTTAACTAATAATGCCTGAAAAGGGGGGGATTAGGATTAGGATTAGCATATCTGGTGTGAGGGTGAGTGTGAGGGATTAATAGTTGGGGACTTTGAATTCCTACTGCAGCAGGAGCAGCTTTGTTGTTCTCCTTCTCCTTCTTCTTCTGTTGTTGTTGTTGTTGCTGCTGCATGAATAGGTTTGCTGAACATTGTCCAAACTGATACCAGTGAAGCTCTATATTACTTGATCTGCTTATCTTCTTCAACACTATCTCTGGATTACCAATCCCATTTATTTCCACCATTCCCTCCTCATCCATTTGGAAACGAACTTCTGCATGTGTATATCCACTAATTAACTACTTATTGTTGTTGTTGCTGCTGCTAGACTAGTATATACTATATGATTAATTGCATATATATATGTAACTGTATTACCTTTACAACTCTTGAGCACTCTTCTTACTGACCGTTCCCATCCTTGTTTCATAGACTTCACTTTTAGGATACATGTCTGCAATATCAATATCAATATCAAACTCACTACCTACTCGATCGATCTTTATTAATAATAATAATTAAATCAAAATCAAAATCTGCATGAAGAATCACCATGAACGCTAGCTGCTCCTCTGTATCAGAGGGGCCGAGGCCGAGGCCTCCACAAACATTTCCCATTGCTGCGTTGCCTCTTCAATAATTTATTCCACCAATCGATAATTCGATATATAGCTAGTAATTAGGAGCGACAACACAGACAAACAAACTATCAATACTTAATAATCATGCATGCAAGCGAGCGAGCGAGCGAGCGAGCGAGCAAATTAGAGTTACGTACCGATCGAGGTAGCGGCGCGCGGCTAATGTCTGCGTCTCAAGTGAAGGTTATGTATATGTATATATCTATGCATGCATATTGTTATTTGGGCATCGGATCTCGCAGAATCTGCCCTTGTTTTTAGTTGTTTGAGAAATACCCTAGCCTCCTTTAAATATGGCAATGCCATCCATCATCTACTATATATATTATCCTTCTTTTCCTCCATATCCAATATCAAAACTCTAATTAAATATATGCATGAGAATGAGAATGAATCTTAACCATAAATAAACTCATGAGAATTAATATTCCTCTTCTTGCGTGGTCAATAAATAAACTATTCTCATTTAATTTCTTTCATCTCCTTCTCCAAATCCAAACTACAGTACTAGTTTTAATTATATACTCCAGGGGCCAGCTGAAATTAATGATGATATGATGATGAGGATGATCAAAGAGCATTTATATATACATACAAGCTAGCAAGCATACATAATTGAAATCAATAGAATTAATTAGGTTAACAAAACACCACACCACACCACCTAATTCTTTAATCCAAACATGCATGTAAATGGAAATGAGTCTTTCCTTATACAGTACTAAATAATTAGTACTTGCTTAATTTGTCATAACTTTATTATGGTACTACTAGATATAGATTAAATTGGGAAACTAGCTAAATGACGAAGTTCAAGAGATAAATAATGGCCAATGGGAATGGAATGGTTACATTAAAGTATATAGTATGACTGTATGATGTAGATAGGAAACGTGTAATATCCAACTTTAGTAAACAGATGAGTATACCCTACCCCTGAGGCAATGCCTCAACCCCTCACATATGTATTAAATATTGATATATATTATTCTACTTATGTGAGGGGAGACACTACCCCAAGGGGTAGCATATACAATACCAAGTTTATGACTTGGTAAAACAAACGATAAACAATTGGTAGTAGTAGTAGTAGTTGTGTAAAATAAAATATTAGAAAATACTAGTAGTAGAATATGTCACATGCCACGCTTGGATTGGATTGGATTACAAGGAAGCAAGTGGGCCTGGGCCCACTTATTTCTATTCTATTGTTAATCAATAATCAATATAATAAATTGTAATCCGAGTTGTGAAAATAAAAAGCTATCTCTGTCTCTGGCTCTGCTGCAATCAATCGCCTGCTTGGGATTGGCGATTGAGATTGACCACCGGAGGAGGAGGAGGAGGAGGAGGGAGAAGAAAGATCAATTACAATTAGCAGCCTATTGATGAATGGCAGCCACGGAGCCCTTTCTCACAACTTCACAGCTCCGTGATTACGTCATCAATCTCCCTCAATCCATCAGCGCTAACCCTATCTCTATCCCTTCTTCGCCCCTTCTTCACCACCACCACGACCAGGAACAGGAAGAAGAAGAAGAAGAACATGATCGAGATCAAGTGGAGTCCTCCTCCCCCTCCTTGTGGGAGGGACAGCAGCAGAAGAAGAAGAAGATGCAGCGCTGCAAAACCGCCCCTGCCATGGTCGTCATGAAAGACTATCGCTCCCTTCCCGCCGCCGACCCCAATTTCCAATCCGATTCGTCGTCGCTGGTCCGCCAAGCCTCCATCTTGCTCATCCTCTACCTCTCCCTGGGCATCGTAATCTACTCCTTCAACCGCGACCATTTCTCCGGCGTCGAGACTCACCCCGTGGTCGACGCCCTCTACTTCTCTATCGTCACCATGTGTACAATCGGCTACGGCGACATCGCCCCCACAACCCCCATCGCCAAAGTCTTCGCCTGCGTGTTTGTGCTGGTAGGCTTCGGATTCATCGACATTCTTCTTAGCGGGGTGGTGAATTACGTGCTGGACTTGCAGGAGAACATTATCCTGGGAGGCATCAAGGCCGGGCAGGGGCCGGGGAGGTTCTCGGCGAGGAATTACATAGTAGATGTGGCCAAGGGGAGGATGAGGATAAGGTTGAAGGTGGGTTTGGCTCTGGGGGTGGTGGTGTTGTGCATAGGGATTGGAATTCTTTTCTTGTACCTGGTGGAGAGGCTGAGTTTGGTGGACTCGGTGTATGTGTCTGTGATGTCAGTGACGACGGTGGGATACGGAGACAAGGCCTTCAAGACTCTTGGGGGGAGACTGTTTGCCTCAGTATGGCTGCTGCTGTCTACGCTGGCGGTGGCGCGTGCATTTCTGTATCTGGCGGAGGCGAGGGTGGACAAGAGGCATCGGAAGATTGCTAATTGGGCGCTGCATCGGGATATTACGGTGGAGGACTTGCTAGCTGCGGACATCAACAACAATGGTTTCATTAGGTAATTCATTCATTACTAACATTTCTTGTATGTATGGAGTTGGAGGAGTTGTGATTGAATGATGCATTGCATTGCAGTAAATCGGAATACGTGATCTACAAGCTTAAAGAGATGGGGAAGATCAAAGAGAAAGATATCCTGCAGATATGTGATCAGTTCAGCAAGCTGGACAGCAATAACTCTGGCAAGATTACTCTTCCTCATCTGCTCCAGAATCCTTTATAGCTTAACCATTTATTAACTCATTACTCTTTGGATTTTACCCTTGTGTTTTATTAATGTAATGTAATGGGTATGTAGAAATTTTAGTACATGATAGGTAGAGTAGAATTACTCTCCAATGTCTGTAGCCATTTTAGAATACTACTATGAAAACTTGAAATTAAAAAAAAAATAGCTTGTCTAGTTTAGTTTAGATGATGGGGTTGATTTGGAATATATTAGTTAACTACTGTGATCCAAATGGGGCTGTATTATCCTTCCATCACAATCTATCTAGAAGAAGAAGACACAACTTGATATCTCCGCTCATAGATTTACTAGTATTTTGTTTGGACTTGCTGCTGCTCTTCCTTCCTGTTAAATGAAATGGATATAAAAACATGGCTTGTTTGTATGTGACCAATTAACATTTATCACATGCATATTAACTGATTTTCTTGGATTTACTCTTGATCATCCAAATGATGTTACTTTGATTCTCCGATTTTAATTACTTTAAAAAGTCCCCCAGTAGTACTAATGCATGTATGAGTTTTGCAAAACAGCCAGCTAACCTCTATATCGAGTTTCAATTAAATGTTTATATATATGTGATGATGTTACATATATACACTTAATCAATTTTGAGGTCCCATCCCATCCCATCCAATCCAATCCATCGCAAAAGAATTAGTACAAGTCCATCTGAACAGGGACACCAGTCTGAGGCAGCCAGTCAGATCCGAGGAAGTTGGCGACAGTGTATCTGGTGGCTTCAGCAGAGCTTAGGACCTTGAAACGTGAGAATTCCTTGCTCCTGCCATTGGTCTTAGCTCCGGGCCCTTTGTTGCCAAACTCGTACATCTCGCAGGTCTTGTGGTTATTCTCGCCGTCCCAGATCTTGTAGCCCTCGGGCTTGATGAAATCCCCAATTTCGGACTGCATGATAACGGTGAGGGCCTCATGCTTCCAGGGGCGCCCCAGGAAGGTGGGGATTTCAAATCTCACAGGCGACAGGTACTGGTCAGGGATGATTTTGCAGTGGTGGATGACCAGGCCGTTGCTGCCTCGCTCAATCTCTCTGCCGTCCGCTGTCACTGTGTTGATCTGGTTGGGCATGGGCTTCCGCACGATGATCTCACTATCCTGGATCACGCAATCCCCCTTCCCGAAGATGAAATCCACGGTCCCATAGATTCGGCAGTTTTTATAGAACTGCCTCATGTTCTGGTAGTACAGGGTGTCCTGTGACCCCTCGAAGCTGCAGTCAAACAACGCTGTCTTGTCCCCCACTGATCGGAAAGCCACTGCTTGGTGCCCCTCCGGCCCGGCCGTGTTGCGGAAGGTCATGCCACGGGCGATGAATCCTAGGGCCTCATTGGCTGCATTGCATTGCATGCACGTCCATACATTCATTTGTTCATCACTTGGTAATAATTAAACTAATTGGTTGATTAAGGATAGTGTCTATACGTACCGAAGGTGGCTGTGTTCATTGTTTTCACGTTCATTTTGCCGTAGTTCAACTTTCCGGTAACAATGGTTTTGCCTATGCCGTCTCCATAGATGAAGACATTGGGCTTGTTCTTGTCGACGATGACCTTCTCCTCATAGACGCCAGCCTTCACATAGATGACAAACCTCCCGTTCAATTTGGGTGGGTATGCTTTGAGAGCGTCGTTGATGCTCTTGTACTTCCCACTTCCGTCCTTGGCCACCACTACATTGGGCGTCAGACCTCCGGCTGTGTGCTTTGCCAGAAGCTTCCTCTCTGCCGCTCCGAACCAGTAGGGGAAGCCCTCCTCTAGAGCCAGCAGGCGACGTTGGGATGCCGTGATCGGCTTGGGGGAGGGGAGGTTGATGTTGAAGAGCTTGAGCATCTGGGAGAGCTCGGCAACGATGTTGACGGCGTTGTGGGTGAGGTGGGTGGCGTTGAGCATGCCTTTCTGGATGGTGGACTTGTAGTCGAGGTTGTCGATCTGGTCGGTGCAGGTGGTCTGGAAGGCGTAGACGGCGGTCATCCAGCTGAGCAGCTCATGCTGGCGGTCCTGCAGGGTGTGGACATTGGAGTTGGCCACAGTGGAGAGGGAGGCTTGGAGCATGTCCTCAGCATATTCCAGGAGATGCTTGCAGTCCTCCACTGCCATGTGGCTGGCCTCGTCCTTGCTTTTGTCCACGGACACCTTGCCGGTGGCCACTAGAGCATTGTTGACCTCCCTCAGCGTCGCCTCCACGAGGGTGCGGATGTAGTCGTTGGGGGTGGCGGAAGCATTCTTGGCTACTGAGTCGAGGGTGGAGGCGCAAGCGTCCTTGTAATCTGTTGGGCTGCAGATTGAGTTGACCATCTTTATCGAGGATGGGGGTGATTTCATGTTCCTGTGTGCCTCTTCAGCTTCTTGATTTTGGGTTTTTATCACCACCATTACTCCGATCACCACTCCAACCACTAGCAGCAGCGACACTAACGTAATCGCAATCTTCGCGGCACCCATTTTTTTTTTTTTTTTTTTTTTTAATTATTTTTTAATTTTTTTGTATTTTATTTTTTTCCTGAAACCTAATATATCCGGTAGGATCAGCTTTTAGGTTTCAGCAAAGAGGACGAAGTGTGGGAAAAAAAATAAAAAAATGGAACCAGATAAACTGGTTTGGAAGGGATGGGATGAAATGGGTTGAAAGCAGGATATTTATAAGGTGTGAGAAATGGTTAAACGGCATTTTAGGGGAAATCAGTGGTTAAGGGAGAAGAGTTTATTTGAGTCACAAGTAAATAATGAATGTTTGTGTGTAAAGAGATAGATGAATGGCGGACCTCAGCTCCATTTCATTATAATTATAATTAGTGTTTACAATAAGTACATACATAACACATACCATCTCCTCAAAATGTGCATAATAGTAATAAGTTTTTCATTTTCATAAGTCGCTCGCGTTTCTAAATTCACTCACTCTTTAAAACAAATCAATTTCTTTTTCTTTTTAAATAAACAAAAAAAGGACATGGAAGAAGAATGAATACGTGGAGGTAAGCGCGCCATTAGTCTCAGCTGAAAAGCGGCGGCGGTGATGATTTGGAAGAGAAATTATGGAAAGCGATGAAGCCAAGATCTTGCTGGGGTTCTCCCCCCATTCTGCTCCCTCCCACTCCCAGGTTAACGATTGATCTTCATTTCATTTCATTTCTCTTTCTCTTTCTTTTAATTACTGTCTGTTCTGTATGTAGATCAAGTCTGCTTACCGAAGTAAGGTTTGGGAGACTCATCCCGATCGATTTCCTCCTCATCTTAAATCTCAAGCCGAATCTAATTTCAAATTGGTTTGTGTTTCTCAACTCTCTCGTTTCTTCTTTTTTTATTTATTTTTTGGGATGGATTAATTATCGATTCGATCCAGTCGTTGCTGCTGCTGCTTTCATTACTAATTATTAACTGTACCGATGATTGCAGATATCAGAAGCCTACACTTTGTTGAACTCCCCAGCCCCAGGTTACTTTTTGTTTGTCTTTGATCATCAATTCATCATAATCATGATTGTTGATGATTCTAAGTGGTTGTTTGAGTTTTTAGTTTTCTGGAGAGCTATACTATAATTATCAATTGTTCTTACTCCATAAGGCCTCCGGTCCATGGCATTATATTTATGTTGGTTAATTTGGTACGCAGCTGCAGCCGGAGACGGCTATAGTAATTCATCCTGCTCAAGTAGGGGTAGGGGTAGGGTTAGGGTGGTGGTGAGAAGTGGAGGAATTCCAAGATCAAAGGGAGGCCGAGCAGCTGCCTCGCTCCCTTTTCTTCTCATCATTTCTGCTGCACTTGCTCTTGCTGGATCAACTGCCTCTAGGTAATACGGCTCATGCTCTCTCTTGATGTTGACATGATGTTGTTGCATAACTCACTCGCTCTATCTGTTTGTGTTTAATAGGGCTTATAGAAGACAAAAGGAGGCTCAACCTTGTTTCAATCCTTTTCTCCCTTGAACTACCAACCAACGTATGTAACAAACTATACTAGCTAGATTCAACATCTTGTATCCATGTTACTGTAGTGTCATATGCATTAGTATTGCAATCAACTAATAGCTACAACTCCTTTACCATCTCTAATACAATTGTTGAGAATTTGTAGAGATGAGGGTGCAGGTTGTAACATCGCCAAGAAGAAGAGGCTACAATACATCGTGTCTTCGATGAATCAATTGTTACACTGAGAATTATTACGTACATTCTCATTGTAAAGATAATTTTTCTGAAAAATAAATAAATATAGTGTACAATTTTCACAATTCATTATAATTTCTCAACATCAACAGATGGTGTTCACTGAAATTGTAAAGTTGATTTTTACAATGTTTGTTTATTTGTGATAGATGTAGTAGTATAATGGTATCCATTGAAATTTGTAGTATAATGCATTAATTTGTTTACATTTAGAAAAATATGAAAAGGGAATGCAAGTAGTATCTAACTCTTGACTGAACCATCTTGAAAGAATGTCAAATATAGAAGTCAGTATAATACAGAGCCGAGCCGATACAAGAACGTGAACGTTGAGTAGAATGATAACAGTGAAATAAATACATGCCTCTCATTGTAGAATTTTAAATAATCATAACAATAGTAATAGTAGTACGAGGAAATTCCTGTTTCCACAGCAATTTCTCCATCAAAATCTGGAACCAAATATATATATAGAAGTTGAAGATTTGTCATGATTTACTAACTTCGTCCGAGTCTTTCAAGTGAGGCCACTCTCACCAGTAGGTCCTGCACGAGTATTTAACAGTGGCTGGAGTGCTTTCACCACGATGCTCATATTTGGCCGGAAATCCGCCTCATACTGTACGCACAAAGCAGCAACAGCTGCCATCTGCATTCAACAAGCATTCCAAATCCATCAATTACCACTTATCACATATCCTAAATGCATCAAGGACTATAGAGTATGACCGTACATAAACACACTCCATATGCAAAAGTTTTAACTCATTTATTAGTTTAATAAGAGCAATTACCTTAGCCACAGCCTTAGGAGGGTAGTCTCCTTGTAGTCTCTCATCAACGCATTGCCGGACCTTATCTTCACTCAGTTTTGGCGTAGCCTGGAACACCCAACAACAGAATTATGGTAGAGCAAGTAGAAGAGGGAAAGTAGGTATGCAGGGAAATGGGAGATGAGGGACCAAGAATCGTACCCATGTAACTAAGCTTTGCTGTCCACGAGGTAATGTATGGTCAACAGGTTTGCGGCCAGTAAGGAGCTCCAGAAGGACAACACCAAAGCTGTACACATCACTCTTTGAGTTCAGCTGCCCAGTCATGGCATATCTGCCAAATCATAAAAAAGAATACATGATTATTTATATATGCTCGTAAAAGTGGGAAAATAAAGTTAAGTGGACCGGAGAACGCAAAGCAACTCACTCTGGAGCATGATATCCAAATGTCCCAAGGACACGAGTAGAATGAAGGCGTGCTGCCATATCAGGTGCTTGATTTGATAGATCAAAGTCAGCAATCTTAGCCACATCATCATCAAAAATCAATACGTTGCTGGACTTAATATCACGGTGGACAATATGAGGGACTGCTTTCTCGTGAAGATACTCAAGGCCCTTAGCAGCACCCACAGCAATTTTAACACGTTGAGCCCAAGAAAGAAGAGGACCAGGCTGTGCTCCTTTTACACCTTTCCTTCCTTAAAAATTAGATAACAAAGTCAAGCATTAGTCATATCAAAATTTATAGCTCTTAATAGTGAATAAGCTGTTGTCCCTCTTCCTATCCTACCATTTTAGACAGTCACAAGGATGCAGTAGCATTGTGAAATGCAATATTCACACTGCATAATTCGAACTCAAGTTGCATTAAGATGTGTTTGTCTGCACTATTTATGATTCCCATCTCAAGTAAACTTAGTTAGCAAAATGATTAACCAACATTTTAAACAGTTACATAAAAAACAAAAGACAAATTATGACAAAATGGTCACCAACAACTGCAGTTCAATAAGCTTTTGAAACCAAATGCAAATTAAGAATGCTTCAGAGAGCAAAACATCAAGTGTCTCTTGCTGCTTCTATAAGGTAGTAAGTGCTTACATATCTGAATATGGCTTACACCAAAGATGCAATGATAAAATAGAAAAAATTGACATGATACATAAGAAAGAAACCACCTTCTTCGAATAAATGTAGATTGAATAAATATTAGATTCCGATTATGGGTTAGACATGCACACTGTATTTCAATCATCTGGGGAAAAATGTATTAGCTCAAATAATTGACTTATGTAAGGCGATTTACCAACCATGAAGGATGTCATGAAGAGATCCATTAGATGCAAATTCATATGCCAGAACACGTTGATTTCCATCAACAGAATAACCAAGTAGTTCCACAAAATTTTCATGCTTCAGCCTCGACACCATAGATACCTGAAATGTTCAAACATATTTTACTAAAATAAAAGGTTTTTTTTCCCAAGGACAAGAATTAGAACAGATCTTCACAAAAAAAAAAAAAAAAAAAACAAAAAAAAAAAAAAAAAAAAAGAGAGACCTGAGCTAAGAATTCATCATCCGGTTGTTTGCTTGCATCCAACTTCTTTATAGCTGCAGCTCGGCCATTAGTAAGAACTCCATAATAAACTCTTCCATATGAGCCTTCCCCTATTAAGGAATCTGTGCTAAAGTTACTAGTAACTTCCTTGAGTTCATCTACTGGAATTGTGGGGACAGCAATTGGCTGGATTTTTACAGCTTGATCTTTAGATGTGGCTTCAGTAGTGTGATAATTTCCAGCATGACCTACCAGAGAACTTTTGGTTTATATAGAATCTTTTGAACCAAAATGAATAGAAGGAACTCAAAGAAAAAGCAAATACATGACCTCTGGCACAATAATGGTTCACTAAATGGACTGAACTTTTCTACCAGCAAAATAAGATTTGCGAAGCATAAAACAACTAGATATAGGACCACGATTAGTTAACTCCTTTTTCTCGATAACAAAGAGACCAAGATCAAGTCCAATGTTCACCAGTCTGCGTTAGAGTAACCCACGGATACCACTACCCCACATGGAAACAAAAGGGTCAACTTCATTTCGAATATCAAGCACATGAATTTCACAAATGCCGATTAGGAAACTTTGGGGAAAAAATGGGTTGTCATATACCAAGACCCATAGGCATAATATGCAAGCTATGGAAGCTCCTAAGGAAATCAACTGTGTGAAATTTCACTTAAGTTTAAATTATAAGAAACTACCAATCTCTCCAATGGTAGGCATGAAAGACAATAAAGTTTTGATACATTACCAGCTGAGGTTTTCACTGGGTATGGGCCTCCACCATCAGCATTTCTATTGATCTCATCATCTCCGCAACAGCTAAAACAACTCATATTCGTTTCAACCAAAATATCTTTTCAAATGTCTCGATATCCTCTGAACAATAGAGCACATGATGTAAATGTTAAAATAAAAAAAGTTACAGACAGTCAACATATTAATGTAATGTTTCCCACAAGGTCAGTAATTAACACAAAAACATCTAATATTTGAGCATGCAGATATAAATTTCAAATAGCCAAATATACTCAGCAAATGTATGCGTGTAGACAGGTAATCCTAAGGAGAAACTGTCCCCATACATATTTCTAGACAAACACTGTGAGTAGTAACAGTGAACGAGAGAAGGCACACTCAGCTCGAAAGCCTGTGTGACGTCGTTGGCTCAAGAAGTCTATATTATACCTGATGACGCAATGTGCGTTTCAGATTAATAATATATCTTGCATGTGTTCCTGTTGTAAGTTTATGCTATTAAAGCCAATTTCGTTTCGACAATCAAATTGAACACTTTTGATGACCTAACACATTAATTGCGTGGTTTTGGCAGGCAATTCACAAAGTACAGTTGATGAGGTCCTAATCAAATTGTAATTAAACTCAATTGAGAGTGATAGAGTACTTCAAGGGGGGCAATTGAATAGAGGACTTTGAGAGGCAATTGAGATAGAGAAGTAGAATATACATTGTTTGAGGTGAGAAGCTAATCAATCAATCAATCAGGCACAGAAAAAAAGCAAGTAGATCGATCTCGCAAAAAACAATCGACAAGAATTATGGTAGTAGCACTAAAAGCAAAGAGGCGGATCAAAATGAGCTGAAAACAGGAAATGAGTCAATGAGATTGAGCAGAGGGGGAAAAAAAAAACTCACAAAGTCAGAAAATCAAATCGATCGGTGGAAGAAGAGTAAGCGGGTGAGGCAAGTCCTGAGCGACAGAATCAGCAGCAGCAGCAGCAGCAGCAGAATTGAAGAAATTGAGAGAGAGGGAGATTTGGTGAGATCGAGGCCGGCGATGAAGACGGGGAATGAATTAAGGGAAGGAGGAATGGGTTTTAGTAAGAGTAATAATTGTGGGCCGCGCTGGAGTTGGAGTTGGAGTTGGAGTTTTGGGATAAATAATTTACGACTTTTATTTCTGTGTTTTTTACTTTTTTTACAACCGGAACCCCACCCCACCCACGCACCCGGACTTTGACTATTAGTAGTTTACTACTAATTCATTCACCACATACATACACATGCTATATGCACCAATCTCTCTCTCTCTCCCTCTCGTTGTATTATACTACTACCATGTAAATGTAATGTAATGTAATGTAATGACTAATGATTGATGTAAGATAAGTTTTGTCCTAAAAAACAGCTCACTCACTCAAAGTCAAAGATGCAGCAGTATAATGTTGGGCTGGGCTTTATTGGGCCATATTATATTATATTTATATATGGGCTTCCAATTTGGGCCAGGCCAAATTTATTCTATTGGGTTTTGTTTTCAAATACTCCTCTCCTGCTATTAGCCTATTACTCCTCCTCCCATTTCTATTACTACAATACAATACTCCCTCTTATTAATACAATCAATTATTATGCGCATCATCAATTATACAGTAGGAGTACTACATAAAATTGATAAGAATAATCACAACATATATTGCATATATATCACAAACATGTCACCATGTGTGATCGATGTTATATACAGTATGATGAATCCAATATACTATACTATACTATACTATACTATACTACACTATATGATCATTAATATTAATGAAAAATGATGAATATATATATATATATATATATATATATATATATATATATATATATAGAGGCAAAAAAGAAAATACCCATTTTGACTTTGTAAAATCAATTTTAGGTATGAAATATAGTTTACAATAAAAATACCCATATTTTGGTATGGTAGACAATAATACCCTTACTTTTAGTACATGGTCACTCCTTCCTCCCCTTTCTTCTCCCTACACGTGTTTCCTCATTCCTCATTCCTTTTTTTTTTCTTTCTTTTTTTTTTTCTTTTTCTGTTTTATCTATTTATTTATTTATTTATTAATTATTAAATTATTTATTTATAATATTTTTTTATTCATTTTTTTCCAGAAAATTTCAGTTTTTTTTTTTTTTTTTAATTTTTTTTTTCAATTTTCTACCGTTTTTTTGTATATTTCGATAAGTACAAGTACACAGTAAATTTAGGTTTTTTTGGTACTGTGTACCGGTACATGGTAAACCAAATAATACAGTACTTCTTATAGTACACAGTAAATTTAGGTTTTTTTGGTACTGTGTACCGGTACATGGTAAACCAAATAATACTTCTTATAGTACTGTTTACTGGAAGTAATAAACGAATAATATCAAATTGTACCTATATTACGAAGTACGTTTATGTTGTTTTACTATTGTTTACCAGTAAGTGGTAAACGAATAATATCAAAATGTAACTATCATACAATTTATCCAAACATTAATGTCGACTGCAATGGCTGCTGCTCCTTCTCTAAGAGCATACCTAACGAAATTGGTTAAGGACAAATATATCTGAAACAGAAATTCCATTGAGCACGGAACTGGAATACTGGAAATGCAGCTATACGATCATCTTTATCAGTTCTAATCATTCAAACTTGAAGAAATAAGCTATTATAATTCTGATCAATATGAATTGAATCATTCAATGAGGATACTCTCTGATCCCAAGAACACTGTTGTGGTTCTCCATTGTGTACACTAAATTACTACTACTGCTCCATGGAAATGTCTCGCCAAGTAGTTTCAACGAAGATGTTGCCCCAAAGGTGAATATACAGTTGTACGTTTAGGAGATGCATTGTAGAAACAAAGGATCTGCACCAAATTAGAAATCACCCTCAAATATATGCAGACATAAATTCAAGGATCTTTGTTCTTGTACTCTACGAGAATCTAGGCAATCAATAACAAGCATATCAGAGTTTCCATATTTGATTCATCGTTACAGCCAAGTTAAATTCTCTTACATAATAATTCGAAGTCGAGAGAGATAAAAGAATCAGAATGCATAACTTGTTATTGTAAAACTCAGCCATATGCCAACTTTCTTCAACATGTGCAATAGGCATGCTCATACCTTTATTAACAGATAATATCATCATCAAATGAGAAAGAGGATGAAATCAGTTGAAATTTGAATGTAACGTTTGTGTCGAGTAAGGTTTTGCTTACCACAATTCTTTCCTGTATATGCAAGCCACATGAGAGCTACAAGACTATCAGCCCCGGTCTTTAGGTGGTTGAAGTACTCGTATTGCTTTCCATCCGTCAAAGTCGAAGCTATTGCAATCACCTCATTCAATGGCTTCAGGAATTCTACTAACCCTGTCATGTCTGGTTTCTGCAAAAGGGGGGAGAATAACAGAACATGAAACCATCAAACAATTTATCCAAAATTAATGTTAAAACCAATCATTATTTCTACAATATGTTGATTAACAACAGACCAAATCATGGAATTTTTAACGCAATTTCTTCATCATCTCTTTTGAAACGATCATACGATGATTCCACACAGTACAATCAAATTACGAATTCAATTTTCACATACTTTCATTCATCAGAAATTAACAGAACACCATAGCTCGATAAATTGATAATGCTTCCATAATCACAATTAGAATCTCTTAAATCCCTAACGCAGCACGAATCCAACAATCAGCGCACAATCGGAACTAATCAAAATCAATAAAGCCTAATTTTATCTCGATCTTAAGCATAATAACTGCACCGCAGCGATGCAGGCGTAGAACTACACAAAAAATCGAGAACCAAACAAATTAACCTGAGTTTGCTTGGTTTGAACGAGGAGTTCCCTCTGGACGTGAAACGCGTCGGAAATAATCTTCGATATATCCAAAACCTGTCCTCCAATCTGAATAAGAATTATGGATCTCAAATCAATCGGAAGGCTCCTTCTCAAAGGGGAAAGAAATGAAAGAATGAAAAATACAGCGAATTAACTCATAAATTCAAAATCCTAGTTTCGATTTCCGATCTAATTACACAGAATTGCGTTGATAGCTTTGACGAACAAGTACCTGAAAGTAATCGCTGAAGATGAAGGTGCCATAGCGGGGATTCCGGTGGCGGAGGGTGAAACTGGGGTTAGGGTTTGCGGGGAGGGAATTTTGGGGGTAGTAGGTGGTGGTGGTCGTGGCGGAGAAATTGAAGAAGAGCAGGACTTTTGTCCACCAAAATTATTCAAGCTTAGAAAAGCAAGGACATTTTTGTCCACCAAACCTAAAATTGGGTATTTTTTTTTATAAACTATATTCCCTACCTAAAATTATTTTTTAAAAGTCAAAATGGGTAAAAAGGTGTATTATCTCATATATATATCCCTTAGAGTTTCGGTCAAAAACGCTCCAAAATGGAATCTAAATTTTATTATTTCAAAGCATCCCAGTGATGTTTTGGAGCGGTATATGATGAATTTTGCATCATTCTGGCTCCTATATAGAGGCTAGATTGTACGATTACTCCGGAAAATGAGAAACCACTTAAGGTGCCCAATTCGGATTCTATTTTCACCCACTAAACACAGTAAAATAAAAAAAGTTGCAAGTCCATATCGTAGCCTTCCTAATGAGCTTTCTAGGGGTTTTAAAATCGGGTCATTCGGATCTAAAACGAGTTAGATATGGCCAAAACGGTGAGGGCGCGATGGAATCTAGGTCGAACGTGGAGGGCAGCAAGCAAAAAGGCCCATATCTCATTCGTTATCGTCTAGGTCCATTTTAGTCTTTCACCGCATGCAATTATATTCCAAGAGCTATAATTATGGGCCCTAAAGGTGCAAAATCCAGCGCTATCCGGCGGACCGAAAAAATGAGATTTTGCCCTAATGGTACCCCTTAGAGTTTCGGTCAAAAACGCTCCGGAATGGAATCTAAATTTTATTATTCCAAAGCATCCCAGTGATGTTTTGGAGCGGTATATGATGAATTTTTCATCATTCTAGCTCCTATATAGAGGCTAGATTGTACGATTACTCCGGAAAATGAGAAACCGCTTAAGGTGCCCGATTCGGATTCTATTTTCTCCCATTAACCACAGTCAAATACAAAATGTCGCAAGTGCATATCGTAGCCTTGCGAATGAGATTTCTAGAGGTTTTAAAATTGGGTCATTCGGATCTAAAACGAGTTAGATTTGGCCAAACTGTGAGGGCGCGATGGAATCTGGGTCAAACGTGGAGGGCAGCAGGCAAAAAGTCCCATATCTCATTCGTTATCATCCGGACAATTTTATTCTTTCACCGCATGCAATTATATTCCAAGAGCTATAATTATGGGCCCTCGGAGGTGCAAAATCCAACGCTCTCCGGCGGACCGAAAAAAATGAGATTTTGCCCTAGTGGTACCCCCTTAGAGTTTCGGTCAAAAACGCTCCAGAATGGAATCTAAATTTTATTATTCCAAAGCATCCCAGTGATGTTTTGGAGCGGTATATGATGAATTTTGCATCAATCTAGCTCCTATATAGAAGCTAGATTGTACGATTACTCCGGAAAATGAGAAACCACTTAAGGTGCCCAATTCAGATTCTATTTTCACCCACTAAACACAGTAAAATAAAAAAATTTGCAAGTCCATATCGTAGCCTTCCGGATGAGATTTCTAGGGGTTTTAAAATCGGGTCATTCGGATCTAAAACGAGTTAGATATGGCCAAAACGGTGAGGGCGCGATAGAATTTGGGTCGAACGTGGAGGGCAGCAGGCATAAAGGCCCATATCTCATTCGTTATCGTCTGGATCCATTTCATTCTTTCACCGCATGCAATTATATTCCAAGAGCTATAATTATGGGCCCCCCGGAGGTGCAAAATCCGGAGCTCTCCAGCGGACCGAAAAAAAAAATGAGATTTTGCCCTAGTGGTACCCCTTAGAGTTTCGGTAAAAAACGCTTCGGAATGGAATCTAAATTTTATTGTACCAAAGCATCCCAGTGATGTTTTAGAGCAATATATGATGAATTTTGCATCATTCTAGCTAATATATAGATGCTAGATTGTACGATTACTCAGGAAAATGAGAAACCACTTAAGGTGCCCAATTTGGATTCTATTTTCACCCACTAAACACAGTAAAATAAAAAAAGTTGCGAGTCCATGTCGAAGCCTTCCTAATGAGCTTTCTTGGGTTTTAAAATCGGGTCATTCAGATCTAATACGAGTTAGATATGGCCAAAACGGTCAGGGCGCGATGGAATCTGGGTCGAATGTGGAGGGCAGCAGATAAAAAGACCCATATCTCATTCGTTATCGTCCAAATCCATTTCATTATTTCACCGCATGCAATTATATTCCAAGAGCTATAATTATGGGCCTCCGGAAGTGCAAAATTAGGCGCTCTCCGGCGGACCGAAAAAAATGAGATTTTGCCCTAGTGGTACCCCTTAGAGTTTCGGTCAAAAACGCTCCGGAATGGAATCTAAATTTTATTATACCAAAGCATCCTAATGATGTTTTAGAGCGGTATATGATGAATTTTTGCATTATTCTAGCTCCTATATAGAGGCTAGATTGTACGATTACTCCGAAAAATGAGAAACCGCTTGATAGATCCGGGTTGGAGATCCACAACAATTTAAGAGATTATTCATTATGTTTTACAAGGAGCATTCATAGATAAAGCGTTTAAGTGACAAAGAGCAAGAGATTTGTATATTCAAAGAGCTATAATCATGTATTTCGTACATAGCATGGTTTACGCAGCAATGACGAGTAATAATCAAGTTATATGTTCAGATAAAGGGTGCATTTAGCCATAAACTGGTGGAATCCATGGAATATAATACTCATTCAAGTAAACGATGAGGAAACAAGGCAACGGGAAATTGAAAGGAATAAGGAGGAAGGAGCTTTGTTCGGTCCCATTCCCTTTGGAGAATGAGGGTTTTACTTAAACTCAAGGTGCTGAGTGAAAGAAACTCTTCTCGGTGCCGAGGAAAAGGGATGGAAATGACTGCGAGTGACGATTCCAGGCAGGAGGCTTCGGAAGCCTAGACTGCTCGAGCTCAAAGGAACTCGTGGAGCAGGGTGTAAGTGAATGAAACAGTACGCAAGAGTGCGTGTTTGTATGGAGAGTTGTGTTGTGATTATGATGATGAATGTTGATGAGAAGTGCGATATTTATAGGTGCAAGGAGGGTGAAAAAGCAAACATTCATGTGAAGAAGGTTAGAAAAGGAATTCCTATAGAGGTAAGATTCCCTTCGTCATGAATGCAGTGGTCCTCACTCTAAAGTACGTAGAGTCACGCGAATGGCATGCTAAACAGAACCTCGGGGTTCTACCAGATGCATGGAGGTATTGATACAGATCCTTCGACCCTGACAGATGCCAATGAATCCCATATGGCTTCTGGGAAGAGATAAAACTTCTAGCTTCTGCGTGGGGCATATCTTGTATCCGTATTGAGCGTCTGAAGCTTTTAAGAACCTATAGGACTTTTGGTCATATGCTACCGTATGAAACAATTTCTGTTTGAGGTTTTATCAAGATCGACAGCTGCCTCCCTTGATAGCGATGCCAGTTCTACTTCTATCTAGATCTTTATATTCCTTTCATTTCTGGCTAAATATCATCAATCAGCAGAAAAACATCCAATACTTCGGAACAATGGATATAATCATAATTTTATATCTAGATGAAATGAGGAGGCGACATTCCAAACATATAAGAAGGGTATCTTTCTAGTAGATTGATTTATGAGGCTGATACTAGTCCCTATCATCTACTACCCCCTAGGTCCAGAAGCATTCGCATGAAAGCTTCTGACCGGGATTTTGGCGGGAAAAAACCCACTCATATGTTGGTCATCGCTTCTTTTTCACAAGCAGAGGAATATTAAAATAATATATTTTGTGAAGAGAGATGCATTACTTTTTAGAAACGAAAAGGCTTCTTTCCTTCTTTTATAAGCCGGAATGAGATAATAGGTGAGATACAACTCCCCACTCCTTTTGTCCTTTCGACTTCCTCTTTTTACTGCCTCTCCTAGACAAACGGTAGCATTCTCACCTTTTGCTTTGTGTTTTGGGAGAGTTTTCCGTTCTTCTTTTTTACCAGGTAAATCCTTTGTCATTACCTTCCTCTCTTACATTTCCTACATTTATCAAGGATTTTTCTTCCCCCCTCTTCTTCTTCTTCTTCTTCTTCTTTTTTTTTTTTTTTTTTTTTTTTTTTTTTTTTTTACGGAAACTTCCATGTATTTTCTCAAGGGTTTTAAGGATTGGACTTTATCAACAGCCACTTTCAGCCATGAATCCTGATAACGGAGAAATGCTACGAGAAATTCAAGCGAAATTATCACAAAGGATGGCTGAAGTGAGGGCCGTCAATCTTGGGCCTGTTTCTTCTTCGGAGGATGTCCCCGAGCCATCCCTTACAGACGACAGCATCCCGAAGCCTTCTCCGAAAAATCTTCAGGAGATAATAGTAATGAAACCTCGGTTAGGCTTCTGCCCTACCGATCCTCCCTCGCCTAGCCGTTCCAAGGGTAAATCCTACCTTTTTTCTTTCTCTTTGATTAGGGTAGGCATCTGTACCTCTGTTTCCAAAAAACAGGCAATTTTCATTCCTCTGGGTTTGCAGGGGTGAACCAGTTTTCGACACCCTCTTTTGGTGCTCAGGCTTTAGCCTTTGACCAGTTTTTAGAGATTTTATCCGAGGTTGAACAAAGTAGGGACCGTGCTCAAGTTAAAGCTAGTAATCTTCGAGACTGTCTCTGTGATAAGGAGAAATATTGCTCTGCTCTTGAACTGCGTCTGGCTTCATTGTCAGAGCAAGTGAGGGAGTTGGAGAAAAGCTTGGAAGCTTCTTCAGAGCAAGCAATGCAAGTACAGAAATCTGTTGCTACCAAAATAGAACAACTAACACTCGAACATGAGCAAGAGTTAGATCTTTCCCAAACTCGCTTCTTTGCTAAAGAATTTAAGGCAGGTCAAGATCAGGGCATTTCCTTGGGAATACAGGCTTGCCGGTCTAACTTCTTGATGACTCCCTATGGCCAAGCTTTCATAGATTCTTTAGTGAAGCAATTACCTGAAGCTTTTATCAACTCTCCCTATTTTTGGGCACGGATGATAAAGCCTCTCACGAATTGGGCTGCTGATGTTGTCTTTGGGTGCTGTGATCAACTGGGCGTCCCTGAACAGGCTGCCTTTATCAACTTGGTACCCATAATACATATGTTTGAGACGAAACCAGAGGCCCTGAAGAGAAACTGCTTCATTCCAACCGGGGAGCCTTGGTTTATGCCTGTGCTGAAGAAGGCTTCTGAGGTCCTTCAACAACCTGTTGAATCCTCCGAGGATCTTCCTGATTGGGACACCCCTCCCTTTCCTCTCTTTTTCTGTTGACACTACAGTCATGCGGCTTATGAAAAAGGCCTTTGATGAGGTGCCCCTCTTTTCTTTGCTATGGCTATGCTTACCCATTAAGGGTCTACCATTATTTACTTTGACGATTCTCCCCTTTTCTCTCTCTCTTTTTTTTTTAGGAGCTAACAAGGGAGAAGATTTTGTGTCCCTCATTTCCTCAGAAAGCTATCCCTACTGTGCACACCTCATCAAATAGAGAAGATGAGTCGAGGGCGAATGAGTCGTTTAATATTCCAACGAGCCGTTCTAAGGAGGACTGGATCTTACATTCGATTAAAGCTCCCCCTATTTCCGAGGGCGAAATTTCATCCTCTGATTCATCCAACTCTGAGGATTTGGTTTCCGCTCTAGATCCCACTTTTTAGAGGAGCTTATTTAG